>JAWNKY010003115.1:0-36768 GCA_035041765.1 Drosophila algonquin
ATATTTTTCAAATGCCTTGATTTTTGGTTTTAGATAAACACATTAATTAGGCGTCGTTTAAGGTATCGCTTATAATGTGAAAAAATATGAAGTTTTGGTTAAACGGTTATAACTTAGCCGTTTATTTTTATATTCTTATAAGCGATACCTTAAACGACGCCTAATTAATGTGTCTATCTAAAACTATAAATCAAGGCATTCATATATTTTTTTATTCGACTTTTCCTTAGGTTTCAAAATCATAATTTCGGGAAAAAAATACCGAAAAAAATGATGACATTTCAATTTGGAAGCTTAATATCTTCCAGACGTTAAGTAGCAGCTACAAAGTGTCTGAGTTGGATTTATAGCTGCATTTGTCAGTTTTTTTAACTGCAAAGTTCAATACAACCAGTTGTAGGAAACTTAAGTTATGTGAAAAATAAAAGCACTACCTATGCCAAAAAAAACAAATTTGTTAAAAATTCTTTAAAAAAACTACCTGAAAAACAAAAAATTTTCTTAGTGTAGCGATTTATTTTTAGATCTGCCGCGGTCGCAGTTTGCGATAATAACTGTGGAGCGGGCGTTGACTCCGCACTATTTTTGTTAGTGTGGTTCTATATTTTCACCTTTTTAACTTTATTTCTTTTGAGTGGGCTTTGTCTCCGCAATCAATGTTGATTTTTTATATCCCGTTCCGTTTTTCTCTTTTTTTTACACTCAATGCTGTTCTTGTCACTTGGTTTTTCTTTCTTTTGCACTTATCGCTTATCGGGAGTTGTCTCTGCTCTAATTGATTCTGATTAATTGATTAATTCTCGGGTGCGGTTCGATGGCGTTGAGTTGGCTTGTAATTGTTTAACGCAATACGCGTATTAAGTTTTGTTTGAATGTTTATTGATTAATAAACAGATTAAGGTAAATATAAGTGCAAAAGATACTTTACGAGTAATTAATGTTCGCAAGGCGTGCACGTATGTGTTGCGTCAAACCACTAAAGACTAGACTTAGGCATGCTAAGCTTCCCAAAGACCACACTGCCGGCCACGCAACCCATTGCTACTCAGTAAAAGTGCTGACCCGGGGCTTCGTGTGGAGTCTGGTGACGGCTGGCATCACACTGATGACGAAAACTACTTGTTTGACAATAATGCAGAAATCGCCCCATCCAGTGGCTAACTTAGTTAACTCTCGTTAGTTTACATAATTGTTATTTTAAATAAAATCAAAAGAAAATAAATAAATATATACTGCTTCCTTATATACGCCTTACTTTTCGTCTGAACCACTCATTTATTATATCACGTACTTTTTCGAGAAAACCAATTCTTATTATATGCTTTATTTTTCGAGAAAATCATCACATAGTATGCCTTATTTACATCGCCTATGTCCCTAGGACATCTTAATGTTAACGTGAGCAGTTTATCGTTCCGCGCGTAATCACTTATGTCATCGAGGGTGCTCACGCTGACAGATGTCAGCACATTTTTAAGGGATGGCCCGTACTGTAGGGATACCCTAATATACTACCCTATGTAACTACATATGCACCAGAGAACGGCAAGGGTGTAACTTTTTGACACTCTACTCACACCCATTAAACATTGTGTGCCGGTGCCACTCATTACCCTCAAGAAAAGTATAACACTCGCACCCACCCTAAGCCATGCCGGTGTTTGCGAGTATGTACTTCGGGTACACGCTCACACATTGTGCTTTGCTTCTATTTCACCAGACACCCAGATATTTTTCGTAGACGAGTGTCGATCATTTTCGTACTCATAGCGAATGTAAGAGAAGCAAGGATTGTGGGCAAAGTACACATTTTTTACCCGGGTGCCTTTAAGACACTCGGGTGTCACGAAAATACCCGAGTGCTCTTGCACTGGTCGATTGATTTTTTTCCACTGATTTACACATATTAGCGGTCTTGTTCAGTCGTTAAACGTCGGCCTGCATTTCTAAGTTTGTTATTAAAGTTTATCAACATCCAATGAAGCTGTAAAAAAATAGTTTTTAGTTCTTAGGCTCCGATGGTGTACGTGACTCGATTGATATGTGGGAAAGGCGGCTTTTGATGAAAGGCTTCCGCTGCGTATGATCGGAGTTGCATTACTTGAGGGTGGCTAAGAATATGGGCCTCCTTGGTTTTATGACCGATTCTGATTGGTGAGCTAGAATGGTGTGATTCTAGGGAATCGATTAGAAATTGATCTCTGGAGAGTGGCGTGATTCTAGTGCAGCTGAATAAACGGCATCTATTGTTTTATGTTTGACTCCTAGCTTAGGGTGTTTGTTTACATTGCCGGCTATCGGCTTCAAGTGTGCGGCTTATGGGATTCGAAGTTGAGGGTGTTGGATTGTTTATAATATGTGGGTGTAGGGTAACATTGAATGTAGGGTAACACACATAGATAAGGGTATGCGGAGCATGGACTATGGATATGTCACTCCCCCATTGTTAGATTTAAGCCAAAACTGTGCATGCTGGAGATTCCCCGTCTTCAGCTAAAGATGTTTCTGTGTGTGAGTCGGGTTTAAGCTAATTGCTTTTACTTAGATTAAATAATTTGTTACTTAATAATCATATTATGATTATGATAAACAGAAGTATTTAGCTTACATGTAATACATTTTTTAATCGGGTATTTTCTATTACAATTTTTTTAGTTTGAAAATATGACAATGGTTTAATTTTTGTTACAATATTGTTGATATATGTATACGCTTTGTGTAAACTCTGGTAGTGAATTAGATATCAGGAATTCATTTAATTGTACAGTGCAATTATGTATTTTTATCTTCTACTACTATTTCTTGGTTTAAGCAATCTTGGTTTAATACAGTTTTTGGTAGTTTCCAAGTTAACAATATATTAGGTTCTATGAAGTTTATTTGGAAGTTTTGGTGTGTTTTGGTATATGAACATTTTGTTGCAATTTGTTTTATTAGTATTCATCTAGTATTTCATTAGTATCTGATCTTAACCAAGTAGATGTTTTGATGTTTAATAATTTCTCTGAATCGATATTTTTCAAGTAATCCTGCTTTAATAATTTTTGATTAAAGATCCCTAATCGTGTTAGCTGCATGCCTAATTCAATATCTTCTATATACTCAGTGAAATGCTGAAGGTTAAATATTAGGATTTCTAATTATTTATTTCTATCATTATCCTTTTTTAATTTATTGACGACTTCTATGCCAGAATTTACTGCTTGAATTATTAAGTTTAATTCATTAACCATTAAATAATTCATTAACCAACCGGCTAGCCAGATTGTCTATTTTCTTTTCTAGTTCAACTTTGTCATCTTGATCTAAAGTTCCAAATAGATATTTATAAATTGCGCCTACTGCATTTATAAGGCCTCTTTTGTTTCTTTTGGCTATTTTTATGCCGTTGAATTCTCGTTGCAATTTCTCAACTAAATATTGAACTTGAATTACGTTATTAAATTGGGTTGCTTGGTCTAGTAAACTCTGATATGTTTCGTCGGTTTTTGTTATATTGATTGTTAAATAATGATATTCGTAATTGATTGGTATGTTAATGTCTGTTTTGAATATGAGATATCCATTCCTTGAGTTGATGGGATGATGGGACCTATCTCTATATTCTGTCCTGTAGACTGTAGGACGGTGAACATTAGTAAGATTATAATCTTAATCATGTTGTAGTTCCAGGTTCCCAGTACTCTCTTCGGGTACTCTGCAATTATCGTATTTACTTTTATTAGATTTTTTCTTTCTTTTGAATTTCGTTTTATAGTGGGTGATTTTCCTCCCTCTATTTTTCTCTTCGAAGTGTTTTTCGTCTACCTGCCTAGTTTCTCCTTTTGAACGGATTGGTTGTTTTTGCTTTAACTAGGGGTCAACTTTTGTAGCGTGTGTCTACTTCAAAGACGATTCTTTCTTTATTTAAGTGATTGATTTGTCTAATCTTGTTCTGTTGGGTGTTATAATCTGGTAGTCCGGCATACAGGAAGATATCAGCTGCGGATCTTTTTGTAGTGTTATGAACCGTTTTATGGTTATAAGTGTATAGAATCAGTTCGAATTTTGTGAGCCTGTTCTATATATTATCCTCGCTTGAAATAATTCTTAATTTTTCAATAATCGTTTTATGTAACCGTTCTACATCAGAAACTCCGTTTTTGCTGGTTGTGATTTCGATTTTCACAATTTCCGCATTCAACCATGCTTGCAATGCTATGCACATAAAGGCTAAATCTTTGTCGGCTTTAATTCCCTGTGGCTTGCCCATTTCGTTAAAGACTTTAATGATGGCTCTTTTTGTTTCTAGCCAGTCACGACTCTTAACTTCTACAAGGGTGGCGAATTTAGAATATACGTCAATGAATGATAGGAATTGTTGATTGCCTACCAAATAGAAATCCATGACATACTTCTCTCTGATATTTTGTATTTCAGGGGTGATCTGGAATATTAGTTTGATATTACGATGCTCTGTTTTAGCAACGTTGCACGTGGGATATTCGTTGATGATATTTTGAATTAATTTTTTATAATCGGGGTAATAGAATTTTCTTTAAACCAATTAGTGGTTTTTTAGATACCTGGGTGAAGTAGCTCTTTATGCTTCTTCATTATTTGTTTCTTGAATTCGGAATGTCTATGAGTTTGGTACTGGATTTAGTCAAGTGATTTGGACTGGTTATTTCCAGGAATTTCCCTTTGGAACAGTGGAAAATCTATTTCATTATCGAAATATAATGACCTCTTCTTTGTAAACACATATTCCTTTATTATGTCTTTTGCTAATGAATTTGTCATTTCGGTATACGGGATTTTTATAAGTAACTTGTGGAAATAGTGGGATGTTTCCACTTTATCCTCATTACCTTTAATCAGTTCGATTTGTCTATTATAGTAATTGATTGGTCGCTCGGTGAGAGGAATATAATTTATACTATCCTCTAGCGCACTATGGATCGTTGCGCAATCACTATTAATAGTTTCCCCAAGTAGGTTGTCATTGATCTTTACTCTTGATAAAGCATCGGCTACATGGTTCTATTTTCCTAGTAAGTATTTTATTTTGAAGTCAAATTCATTTAATTTAATCTTCCATCGTTGTAGCTTCATGTTTGGCTCCTTGAGGTTATTCAACCAGACCAAGGGTTTGTGATCACTTAATATCTCGAACGTTCTACCAAATAGGTATGATCTGAAATATTTAGTTGCCCAAATTATAGCTAGTAACTTTTTTTCTATTGCTGTCTAATTAATCTCATGTTCATTTAGGGTTCTACTTGCGTAGCAAATCGGTTACTTGCATCGGTTGTTACCGTGAACATTTTATCGAAATCTGGGAATGCGAGGATGGGGTCTGAGGTGGTCTTTTAGCTTCTCGAAGGCCTCAACGTATTTTTCCTCGGTTGGGTCTATGACAGCTCGTTTCTTTAATTTGAGTGTCATTGGTTTAGCTATATTAGCGAAATTAGGAATGAATTTCCTATAAAATCCACATAAACGTATGAATGATTTTATTTTTGTAGTCGTAGTAGGTATAGTGCAGTTTATTATAGCAGATATCTTTCGTGGATTAGGTACTATGCCATTAGTTGTTACTACATGGCCTAGGAATTACGTTTCTTCCTTCAGGAATTCACACTTATCGATCTGAAGTTTAAGATTTGCATCTCTGAACTTTCCAAAGACTTTTTTTAGCGACAACAAATTTTCTTCCAATGAAGTGGAATAAATAATCATGTCGTCCAGATACACTAGACAATCTTTGAAAATTATATCTTCTAACAGAATATTCATACATCTTTGAAATGTAGCTGGGGCAGTGGTTAGCTCAAAAGGCATACGAGTGAACTCGTAATGGCCTTGCTTCGTTGAGAAAGCCGTTATTGGGATTGAGCTAGGTTCCATAGGGATTTGATGGAATCCTTTAAATCAATTGTCGCAAAATACTGACACCTTCCTAGTTTGTCTAGTATTTCGTCCATTCTTGGCGTAGGAAATTTATCCTTAATTGTCACCTCGTTTAGACTTCTATAGTCTACTACCATTCGATATTTTTGCTTTCCTGAAGCATCTATTTTTTTGGGTATCATAGAAATGGGTGCACAATAGGGAGAATTTGATTTACGAATGTATAATCATATCTTTAATTTGCTGATTCCCTTCTAGATCGTGTATTTGAGCATACTTGTATGGTCGTCGATATACGGGATCTTCGTGATGAGTTTTGATTTCGTGCTTTATTGTACTCGTGAAGGTCAAATTGTCACCTTCTTTGTACTGCACGTCTTTAAATTCGTAGAGAACTTTCTTTAATTTCTCTTTTTCTTCGTTATTTAAATGTTCCAACCTTAGCTGGTTACATTCCCTTAATTCATTCTCTAACGCGGAAGCGAAGTATTGCTCTGCTTCACTTCACGGCACTTAGGTGTGGTTATATCTTTCTTTGAAGATTACTTGTCACCTTTGAATGATTGGGTATGACCTTTATCCTAGTGTTACCGTTTCGTTTCGGTAATTAATGACGGCTTTGCTGGCCATCAAATATTCTCTGCCTCTCTCTAGTATATCATAATTTTCAGAAAAATTATGAATATAAAACTTTTGCTTAGTCGGACAATTTTTGGTTGCATTACGTGTAATGCTCTTAGTCAGATGGACGGGTCCATTGATGGTGTGGACGGTGAGGTTGTCGCTATCGACTTTAGAATCGGTATAATTTTCTTTTATTATGTTTATGGACGATCCTGAATCCGCGATACCTCTTAATTTCTTAATTATTTCCTGTATTATTTCTATTCGATCCATAGTTATTTCGGTTAGGTTGTGAAGTTCTAGAAGTACTTGGGTTTTGATTGTTAGAATCATTCCAACTATAACGAGGGTAGTAAGTTGCAAAATTCCTACGATTGTTATTAACATTCTTTGGGTGTTAGTAAATCTTGTTATCAGTTACAAAATTTCCGAAAATTCCTAACTCTTGAGCTGATTTTTCTATATCAGCTATTGTAGAAATGTCTTTCTTTGCTAATATAATGAACAATTTATTGGGTAAACCATCTTCTATTGCCTGTTTAGTGGCTTTTGCCAGAGCGTTTTTAAAGATTATTTTATTTTCTGGGCTAGTCTACAGATTCAGTTTACTGATTATAATGTTTGACTTTTTTTCTAATTCTTCTATAAACTTACGAATACTCCAATTGAATCTCTTGTCGTGTAATTTTTGTAGTAGAGTCTCATATGGAGTGTGATTTTTAAATTTGCTGATTAGTGCTTTTAGATCTGTCCAGGTGTTGTGGTGTATGCTTTGTGACAACAGTTGTTGTCAGTGTCTCCGTGTCTCCGTGGCTCAGTGGCTCCGTAAATAATGCTCTGTTGTCGTATGTCCTCTGTTGGGTACAATCCGGAGATGTACTCCATCCTGCTTATGAACTAGCCTAATTCTTCTTGACATCCATCATATTTCAAGGCTTGATTCAGGTTTTTTTTTTGTATGAACAGTTTGATAGTTTGATAGGTTTCACTTATATTAACTGAGTTTGAATCGTATGAAAGTTACACGTAGATTCTTTGGCGGATCTCTTTAGTTAATTAGCGTTACTTTTTCATTGTCTTTGATCACTGTAGGTTTATAACGCAATTAAATGGATTTAATCACTGTAACTGTCACTACGCAAACTGATCGTCTTCAACAAAATTTGTTCTTTTTAAAACTGAGATCCTACCGACTGCGCCAGTTAAATGTTGACAATCGAGTTTAAGTTTTTAAAAGATTTATTTATTTACTTAAACTTTAATGTACAGATTTTAGTTGATTTCCCCGACGATGACTGAAAGTCAGATGTCTTGAACGGAATCGATCTTGAGTGAATTCTCCGACGGTGTCGCAATTGACGTTTGTCTTGAACAGAACTGAGGTCCCTTCTTAGATGTAGACTATTTATATCATGATGCTCGGTTTGGGATTCAGAGGTATTGGCTTCGGCTCCGATGATGGTGTACGTGACTCGATCGATATGTAGGAAAGGCGGCTTTTGATGAAAGGCTTCCGCTGCGTATGATCGGTGTTGCATTACTTGAGGGTGGCTAAGAATATGGGCCTCCTTGGTTTTATGACCGATTCTGATTGGTGAGCTAGAATGGTGTGATTCTAGGGAATCGATTAGAAATTGATCTCTGGAGAGTGGCGTGATTCTAGTGCAGCTGAATAAACGGCATCTATTGTTTGATGTTCGACTCCTAGCTTAGGGTGTTTGTTTACATTGCCGACTATCGGCTTCAAGTGTGTGGTCAACTTCGAGCGTGGGATTGTTTTTGGGATTCGAAGTTGAGGGTGTTGGATTGTTTATAATATGTGGGTGTAGGGTAACATTGGATGTAGGGTAACAGACATAGATAAGGGTATCCGGAGCATGGACTATGGATATGTCACTATATATAGGTAGATACCTATATTTCAAAACACTTTTTAGTCGCTTATTTTTTTATGGGAATACGTCAAGAAAAGTTTAGATGGGTGTCCTTGAAGGTGCCGTTTACACTGAAGCTGCGTCTTGATTCCTTGCGTCTTCCCAGAAACGCAGTTTTTTTACATAGGTTTATCATAGGGCCTTAGTGATGGCAAAAAGTTGCTTTGTTTTCCGACGCAGGTGCGTTTTGGTATTTCTGTGGTATTTCTGTGCGCATAACAGCAATTTTCGTACTTTTCTGCCTAATCAGCGGAACTATCACCACTAATAACATCAAAAAACAGCAGATTCAAATTTAAATTTTGCCGCGTAAAATTTTTAGCTGAGTAAAAAGGGGCAAAAATACATGTAATGCTTGGAACAAATTGTTTAAACTAATTTTATTATTAAATCAAGCATTTCAACAATAAAGTTGATTTCAAATTTTTTGCTGCAAATCCCATGTCTATGAATCCTTTCACTGTTTCCGTGATCTTCTCAGGGTAAGAAAGTGTGCTGGCAGATACTTGTCAGCGAGTTGAGCAAGTACCTCGCGACAAAACTCCAATATTATGCGGCAGGCAATGGCCATTGCCACATTATTAATATGAATACCCAAGAATTAATGATGCTCTATGTGGCAGAGCAAGAGACGATAACGACGCTGCAATGTATGGAGTTGGCGACGATGTCTGCAGCAACTGTGGAGTATTTGGATCAAATTTCCAAGAAACTCATTTGGGCATTGCGAATAACCTTTGAATCCATTTTTTAAGGAAAATTTCCGCAGGGAAATTGCACGGCTGCAATTACAAATATGTTGAATTTTAGCTATATTTATATGTACATTACATACATACATATGTACAAAAATTAAAATTTTTTAAATTGGCAATTGTTTATAATAATTTAAATTATACCTAATAAAATTGGTTTAAAGTATTGGATTTAACAATTGTATGTATCTTTTTCCCCAGCCATATTGTTTACGCGCCAAAATTTAAATTTTGAGCTGCCAATTTTCGTTTTACCTAGTGGTGATATTTCCACGACAGGCAGATCAGGGTTGAAATATTCGGAAAATCGGACAAACTCAACTAAACGCAACCAAAACTATACTTTTTTGCCACCTCTGGGTCCCCTATGCTTCCCCATGTAAACGAAACTCGAGTTTTGCCCGAAACTCAATATCTCAACCGTAGTGTAAATAGGCTATAAAATGCAATCAAAGTAAATTGTTACAATGTACAAGACAATGTTTTATCTGTTTTAGAAGCGGTACGGAACTTTTTGTCTTCGTCACAGACTTCCAAATTTATTTCATTTCAATTTACTTCAGATATAGATTTTCGTATGTAAACATCAGCTCTCCAGAAAGTTGCAGCTATTTGACAATATATCAAAATTCGAGCCTAGGAAAACAGATCGAAGCGTCGGCAATATTGGAGAAAAACGCAACAGCTCCATTATAAGGGTTCTGCTTAATCTAAGTTTAGAAACATCCAAAATGGATGGTGGAATTAACTGAGAAATTTCGGAACTACAAAACTTTACGGACCATCCCCGAAATGGATGGTGGATAGTCGTCTGTGAAAACAGGCTATAGGTTAAACAATACTATAGTATATGTATAGTAAAAAATACATGTGGGAGACTATAAACTGCTTAATAAACTTAATATATCTTACCTATAATTTACTAGGGCAAACAAAACTGTTGAGTACCTGGTGCCTTTATAATTCTGAAAGTCGACTGCCTCATCTGTTGGTGGCTTTATTTTGATATGACATCCATCTAGAATAAAAATGAAGTGTATATACATTTACATAAATACATATATAGTAACATATCCATAATGCCCTACACCCACACACGCATTACGTATACGTTAAGCACTGGACATATCAATAACAAGTTATACATATGACCAGCACTAACCCTTATACTCATATACCAGATTAGGATAAACAAATGATAAGATCTCCAATACCAGAAATCAAATGAATCACAAGCTGTCAACTGGAAATCACCTAAATTCTAAGCTACTAGAATAAACAATTCGGTTCCCACAACCAAATTGAATCATAAATACACAAGTAAACAAATTCGGCTCCCACACTCCAATCGTATAAACAAGTGACCAGCCCAGACGTAAGATGATACAGATCACCAGCTGCAGTCAACCCTTTCATCAAAGCCGACAATTCATTGATAACCATCCATACGCTAGCCAACGCACGTAGGCCAACGCACCGAGAACCAAAGCCACGATCAGCCGAAGTGCAACCGAAGAAGAAAGCTGCAGCCGAAGATCAAAGCTTGGGACCAAAGCTCAAAACCTTCCCAAGCGAGGCCTATTGGAAAATAGATCAAGATATAAGAATCAGTTTCGCTAAGGATAATATATTCGACTAGATTATCCGGAATCATAGTAATCCCGGAATAGTATTTGCAAGATAGAATCCGCATAAGAATCTATGTGCATCGTAGCACAAGTGTTACAAATAGCAAACACCAAGATCGACAATTCAAAAACAAAGTGAGTTCACGCAAAATATTAAGAAACTAAGTGCATCAAAACACAAGTGTTACAACAATCAAACACCGAGATCACAACAAATATGAAAAGTGTAACCTAACCAAAAGAACAACTAAAGAATTGCAAAATGGCATTACCACCACCTATTCTGAGTGAAATTCATTTGAACCAAGCTGTTGTCGATACACCAACTACAACGGAAGCCTATGTAAGTTCGTAGAAGAGTTAGAGACTAAATCGTTAATTATAAGCAATAAATAAATGCTGGACGTAGATCCATCTAATAGATTAATCTATGCCAATGCATTGAAGAATACAGTGAAAGATGTAATATCCCGGAAACTACCGGATAGATTATGATTATTATGATAATGATTATTTATGACACTATCAAGAAAAGACATAACAACAATATTAAACCGAAAAAAGGCAGCTCAAGAAGACGCTGTATGAAAATAAAACAGAAGAAAATAATGTAGGTAAAGATAGTCAAAAACAACAGCAATCAAATCGTAGGAATACTGGAAGCTATTACCCAAAAATTCGCATGATCAAACAAATTCATCTCGAAATATTAATAGTAAACAAGGAGTTCAGAAATTCATTGCAACATGGGCAATCCCAAAATGAATTACCATAATCAGAATAACCAAGCTAGTGGCAGTAGGCCAAACCAACCTACTAAGAGAGTTAGGGAAAGCCAAAGCGATCAGATGAAAATGGATGTAAGCTCATCAGATAGCCTCGGAAGAAACCGAGTGGGATCCTATATAAAAATTCCTATAAATAATAAAGAACTCAGAGGTATCGTGGATTCGGGATCTTCCATTAACATTATGAAAGAAAATTTCACGAATACCAAGATAAATAAAGAAAACGTAAAAGTCGATCGTCCGAGCAAAAGTTTTACGTATTTAACTTTTCTGACAATTACGAAATACTGGTAGGCCGAGAATATCTGGTGGGAAGTCAAGCAGTAATTAGTTACAGAGATAATAATGTAAGGTTAGGAAGAAGAACATTCCCAATCATTTCAGACGAAGAAGTTATTAAAACAGGCGAAACAACACCTGCATGCGACGATGTATCGTCAAAGAAGGATATGATCACCTCTGAATATCCCGACCCATCCTTAGAGATGGATCACTACTTCACATCCGCAATATATAATGAACTAAGGGAAAAAAACGAATTAAGGTTAAAACATTTAAACAGCGAAGAAAAGGAAAAGCTAAAAAAGGTCTTGGGTGAGTGTAACGACTTGCAGTACAGAGAAGGTGACAATTTGACTTTCACAAGTACCGTCAAGCATACCATACAAACCCAGCATGAAGACCCGGTATACCGGAGGCCATATAAGTATGCGCAGATACATGACCAGGAAGTTAATCAACAAATAAAAGATATGATCAGATAAAGAATAATTCGTAAATTGAAATCGCCTTACTGTTTACCCATTTCCATGATCCCGAAAAAGATCGATGCGTCGGGAAAGCAAAAATACAGACTCGTTGTAGATTATAGAGGTCTCAATGAGATAACCATTGTAGCAGTACGATCCCCACACCACTGTACATATTCCTTAGCTAACTGTAATTAACCCAAACCAATACCACTGTATATATTATTATGCTTAAGCCCACTGTACTGTACTCGCGATACATACACAATTGTAATATACTCTCCGAATAGAATAAGGATAGAATAAGGAAACAAGAAAAAAAGAGAAGAATAAAAATGAGAGCGAGATCAGTTTGGATCGAGCGAGGAAGTAAAACAGACGTGCCGTTCAGACTACGATTTCAGAAGTGGTTGAATTAACGCCAACTAAAGTAAAAACTACCACTCGTATTAAATAAAAACAAACTTTAAAACCATGGATGGACTCGACAGTAATAATTATACTCTTGTCGGATTAAAATCCTGGTGTGCTCGCTTGGGACTTCCCACTGAAGGCACCAAGGCTTCGCTAATCGCAGTTCTCAACAACATTCCGGCTAATGAACGTGGATCTGGACCGATCATTGACAACCAAGGCGCCATTCCCATAAAAGATATGGAAATCAGCAACGCCACAATAGAAGTTGGTGATCATTCTGGAGAGTTCGGACGCGACGCTCTACCCATCGCTTCGTGCAGCAGTGTGTCAGACAAGGACAAATATACTGACCTGCTCACTGACTTCGACGCACACAATCGCCGATGGAAGCGCTGATGCAGAGCAACAAAAATATGTCGTTAAAATTCAGAAGATAACAACGGAGAGGACAACAAAGAAGAAATAGAAACAACAGAAAAAGCTGGCAGCTCCAGCCCTTTGTCGATATTTAGGTCAGAAGTGACCACTTTTGCAACACTGGAACAAACCATCGATAAGCTGCAACGTGAGAACGAACAGTTGCGCAACAAATCAGCTGTTCCATTCAACGTAATAAAAGAGTGTATTCCCGAGTTCAACGGACAAGGAGACATTGAGAATTGGCTATCCTGTGTAAAAAATGTTCAATGCATCTTCAAAGTTGACGATGACATGATGCGCTCACTTATTTATGCGCGCATGAAAGGCAAAGCCACCGATTTCTTCCGGCATCGATGAAATTCTAACTCAGCTTCGTATCATGTTTGGAAACAAAGACAACATTTTGGAGATTCGTCGCAAATTTGAACAGCGAAAATGGCAACATGACGAAAAGTTTGTAGTGTATTATCACGAAAAGTTGTTACTTGCCAAAGACCTGAACATGAGCGAAGCCGAAACCGTACAATACCTGATCGACGGAATCCCGGATCAACTAATGCGAAATCAAGCTACACTACAATATTTTGCCTCAGCAGAGGCCATGCTTCGGGCATTCCAACATGTGAATAGACCCAGTCCACCACCGACGAAGATGCGCCCCTATTCTCTGGACAACAAGAAGTACACGGGACCCAAGTCAGAGGTAAACCAACCGGCGGCCACCACTACCTTACAGGCCACCAAATGCTACAATTGCCACAGTATGGGCCACTCTGCTGCGGAGTGCCGCAAGCCTGTACGTCCAGATGGAGCTTGCTATGCTTGTGCTCAATACGGGCATATGGCCAAGGACTGCAAGTTGTATAAGAAGAACAAATCAGACTCTAACAATGATTACGTAAGATGTTATAATGTAATTTTTCCTCATAGTTCTAACAAAGTATATTCCATAGAATGACTCTTAGACTCGGGAAGCCCAATTACGTTTTTGAAATACTCAATAGTTCCGGAAGGTCTACAAATTAGTACCAATGAAGAAAACGGAAATTATGTTGGAATTAATAATAGTAAATTGAATATTTTTGGAAAAACATTTTGTCTCATCGAAACGTCAAATAAAACTGTTGAAATTGAAGTAATAGTCGTAAGCAACGAGTCTACAAGGTATAACATGGTACTAGGTAGAGATTTCAAAAGTAGAGTCAAAAGTAGAGTCAAAAGTAGAGCCAAAAGTAGAGTCAAAAGTAGAGCCAAAAGTAGGGTCAAAAGTTGAGTCAATAGAAGCAGATTTAAAAGAAAGAGTCAATGTAGCGAGTGATCACAAAGTAATACCTAATGATAAGAATTACAGAACAAATGCAAAGTCAGTATTACTCATAAAAGACCATGAAAATAGAGATCTCAACGTAAAAATCGCATCAAACGATTTTGAAAAAGAAATGCTTTCTATCAACGTTGTGCAAGATAGCGATGTTATGTACAAAGTAGGAGAAGGAATAAATTACAAAGTAAGAGAACATTTTGAACGCATGTTCAAAGAACAATATTTGCTAGCCAACAGATCCATAGAACCTAAAATAAAAACTGAAATGAAGATAACTGTGTAGAATGAGAAACCATTCAATTGCCCGCCGAGAAGATTATCATTCAAAGAGAAAGAAGTAGTACAAAGAATATTAGACGAAAACTAAGAATTAGGTTATATACGTCCCAGTGAATCAGAATTTGTCTCACCAATAGTATTGATTGAGTGTGATTGGTGAGTTGAGATTGTGTGTAGATTATCGACGCCTGAACAAAGTTACTATGAAAGACAATTATCCAATCCCTTTAATAGATGATCTTCTAGAAAAATTGACAAACAAGAAGTTCTTTTCCAAACTAGACCTGAGGAATGGTTTTCATCATGTATTCATGCATGAGGATTCCATCAAATATACCTCGTTTACAACGCCCCTTGGACAATTTGAATACACCAGAATGCCATTCGGTCTAAAAAATGCATCTGCCACATTTCAAAGATATATAAATAAGATTTTTACTGATATGGTAAAAGATGGAAGAGTAATCATTTATTTAGACGACATTATGATCGCTACAGACGATACTGATACACACCTGAATATACTAAAAGAAGTTTTCAAAAGAATAGTAGACAATAGTTTAAATCTTAGACAAGATAAATGCGAATTTTTGAATTTTCTTCCCTTAAATACTTAGGCTATACAATCACTAACAAAGGCAACTGTGCGAATGAAACAGGTATAGAAGCCGTAACTAACTTCCCAATACCAAAAAAAGTTCACGAAATTCAAAGCTTCATTGGTCTATGTTCCTATTTTAGGAGGTTCATCAAAGACTTTGCAATAATAGCTAAGCCATTATATGATGCCACAAGAAAAGATAAAAAGTTTCAATTTGGCGAAGTAGAGTTAGATGCATTTCATACTTTAAAGAGTAAACTGGTAGAAACTCCGATTTTAGCTATTTACCGTCCGCACGAGGAAACCGAGCTGCACTGTGATGCAAGCTCTTGAGGCTATGGAGCCATACTTCTACAAAGGAAGAATGATGGTAAATTTCACCCAATATTTTACTTTTCCAAAAGAACTTCAGATGTCGAGTCAAGATACCATAGCTTTGAGCTAGAAACACTAGAAATTATAAACGCACTTAAAAGATTTCGTGTTTATCTACAAGGTATTAAATTCAAGATAGTCACCGATTGTAATTCATTAACTTTAACATTAAATAAAAAAGAGCTGAACCCTCGCATAGCGAGATGGGCACTTGAGTTACAATACTATGATTTCGATCTCGAGCACAGATCTGGCAAAAGGATGCAACATGTAGATGCACTCAGTAGGAATAACAATATTTTAATAATAGAAACAAACACTTTTGAAGATAACTTAATTATATCACAAAGTAGAGATGAAAAATTAGAAAAAATTAAAAATATGTTGCTGGAAAGAGAAGACGAGTACTATGAGATGCGCAATGGTGTAATTTATAAAAAACACAATGAAGGACTTTTATTTTGTGTACCAGACGCAATGATTGAGAGCATTTTATACAAGTATCACGACGAAATGGGCCATGTAGGAGCAGATAAAGTAACAGATTTAATAAACAAAAGCTATTGGTTTCCACAAATAAGAAAAAAGGTTGATGCACATATCAAAAACAGTGTGAAATGCATAGCCTTCTCGTCTAAAACCGGCAAGAAGGAAGGATTTTTACATTCCATTCCCAAAGGCACAACCCCATTCAAAGTCGTCCACATTGACCACTGTGGTCCCATTAACAGCGGTGATTCTAAAAAAAAAAACATATACTCTTAGTGATAGATGCCTGCACAAAATTTATAAGACTTTATCCCACCAAAACAACCAGTTCCAAAGAAGCAATAGATGCGTTGAACGATTATTCAAGGCTTCAGTCGACCAAGCACTTAGTATCTGATAGAGGCCAGTGACACTAAGCAAGGTAGTCGCATAGAGAGCAGCAAAGAAGGTTCTAGTGTCAAAATGACAGAAGGAGAGAGTGAGAGACACACTCTCACAAATGCGTTGAACGAAGAGTCTCAAAGGAGTAATTTGTACGGCATGCATATGGTATATATAATAGTAATGACATTGTATATGGAACTTGCATAAAAGCAATACGGCGGCGACATTGTAAATACGCAAAAGTCTGAGGGAACACGAAAAATCGTCCGCGGCGATGCTTCGCTCCAACTCACAACAGACTGAATCGAAGAAGCAAACAGAGAGCGAGCGAGCCGATCCGACTACCTATAGTATGCCGTGATAGAGCTCTTGTTTACATCCCACGAGTTCCAAATTTTTACAGAATCACAAAACATAAATCATATAAAAATAGCAACAGGCTCACCATAAGCAAATGGACAAGTAGAAAGAATCAATAGAGATTTAGGACCAATGATTGCCAAAATACGAGACATAGAAAAAAATGAACAATGGGATAAAGTATTGGACAAAGTAGAATTTCCAATGAATAATACAAAAAATAGAAGTATAGATAAGTATCCGAGCGTAATGCTATTTGGTGTTTTACAAAAAGGCAACAGCATAGACAGTATAAAAGAAAACATTCTCGAAGAAAATCAAAATAACGATCAAAGGGATCTGGAACATACAAGATGCAGAGCAGCAATACTCCAAGAGAAAGTTCAAGCGTACAATAAGAATTAGGTTGACTCAAAGAGACAAAAACCTAAAGTGTATTCAAATGATGATTACGTTATGATCAGAAATTTCAACTCACAACCAGGAGCGTCCAGTAAACTGGTACCAAAGTTTAAGGGACCATATAGAACTTCAAAAGTTTTAGAGAATGATAGGTATGTAGTCCGAGATATAGAAGGTTTTCAAAAAACACAAATTCCCTATTCAGGAATTTGGGCTGTTCATAATATTAAACCATGGATCTGTGATAGTAATGTAAACAATGAATTAGATAACGAAAATATAAGCGATGAACAAGAAAGCGATGAAAATAATAATGATGAAGAAATACCTGGTCCTAAAAACGACATAATATCAAGCAAAAAGCAACAACAAAATACAATAAAAAGAGATGCAAAAAAAATTGCTGAGAGTAGCATAGTAACAAGAGGCATGGCTAAGAGAATCAGGAGATCCTCAACGTCAGGATAGGCCGAGTTGTAGCAGTACGATCCCCATACCACTGTACATATTCCTTAGCTAACTGTAATTAACCCAAACCAATACCACTGTATATATTATTATGCTTAAGCCCACTGTACTGTACTCGCAATACATACACAATTGTAATATACTCTCCGAATAGAATAAGGATAGAATAAGGAAACAAGAAGAAAAGAGAAGAATAAAAATGAGAGCGAGATCAGTTTGGATCGAGCGAGGAAGTAAAACAGACGTGCCGTTCAGACTACACCATCAAGGATAAATTCCCAGCTCCTAGGATGGATAAGATACTAGACAAACTAGGAAAATGTCGTATTTTACAACGATTGACTTGGCTAAAGGTTTCCATCAAATCCCAATGGAACTCAATTCAATCACGACAAATTTTCAACAAAATATGGTCATTACGAATACACTCGGATGCCATTCGGTCTGACAAATGCAGCCGCAACTTTCCAAAGATGCATAAACAATCTATTGGAATACTTGATCTTCAAACAGATTAACAGATTAAGTTGTTCTTAGGACTATGTGGTTTCTATAGGAAGTTCATCCCTAACTTCGCAAATATAGCACTCAAGCTGAAGAAACGAGCCGTTATAGATCCTAAGGAAGAGAAATATTTGAGAGACTAAGGTGCCGTTTACACTGAGGCTGCGTCTTGATTCTTTGCGTCTTCCCAGAAACGCAGTTTTTTTTACACAGTTTTTTTTTACCTATGCTTAGCATAGGGCCCTAGTGATGGCAAAAAGTTGCTTTGTTTTCCGACGCAGGTGCGTTTTGGTATTTCTGTGGTATTTCTGTGCGCATAACAGCAATTTTCGTACTTTTCTGCCTAATCAGCGGAACTATCACCACTAATAACATCAAAAAACAGCAGATTCAAATTTAAATTTTGCCGCGTAAAATTTTTAACTGAGTAAAAAGGGACAAAAATTCATGTAATGGTTAGAACAAATTGTTTAAACTAATTTTATTACTAAAAAAAGCATTTCAACAATGTAGTTGATTTCAAATTTTTTGTTGTTGATCGCATGTCTTTAAATCCTTTCACTTTTTCCGTGATCTTTTCAGGGTAAGAAATCTGCTGGCAGATACTTGTCAGCGAGTTGAGCAACTACCTCGCGACAAAACTGCAGTAATATGCGGCAGACAATGGCCTTTGGCACACCAAATAGACTCCCTTCCGTACGATATTCCGCAGATGATCCTAGGAAATAAAGGGCTATGCTATGGCTATTCTCTTCTCCAGAGGGATTGTTAGTCGAGAGTTAAGATTGGGCAACAGTCCATCAAGAATGTTGAAAGTACTCCTTTGCATGCGGAAATTATCGTTAAGAAAGGCATCGGAGTTGTCCACAACATCTTCCTCCCAAAATGAACCATATCGTGGCTATTGCAATTTAGAATACATTATCTTCAAAAGATTCTCCTCACTTTGCGCCAACGCAGTTAGTTGATTTTCGAACATGATTGACTTTGTTAACAAAAGTTGTCTTCCTCTTCCAAAGACGCAACGACGCTGTAGTGCAAGCTGCTTCTCTGTTTCACATCTCCGTTTCACATCCTTCAAGAATTCCAACCATTCCCCCGAGATGTGCAATGTGTGCAAAGGTTAATAGTATTGTTCCTGTTTAAGGTTCCAGAATATTGGCTACTCAATGGCTTGGAATTGATCTCGTATCTATCAATATATTTAACTTTAATTTCAAAAAGGCGCGTATGGACATTATTTTGCTTTGACTTAGTAATGTGTGATAATAACGGATCTACTTTGCGCAAGCCATGGTAATGGTGTAGTCTTGTAAATTAATACAATCATAAAAGTATTATGTTATTATATTTTCAGGGTTGAGAAATATCGTCCATATTCATTAGATGATCTTATATCTCATGATGAAATAATTTTAACAAGTAAGTTTATCTCTAAAAGATGAAGCCAAAAAAATAAATCCATGTTTCAATTTTAGTCAGTCGCTTTATTAGTCAAAAACAGCTGCCTCACTTGCTTTTTTATGGACCACCTGGGACTGGTAAAACTAGCACCATATTGGCGTGTGCCGGACAACTTTACCCGCCGGCTTTGTTTAAGTCCATGGTACTAGAGCTCAATGCTTCCGATGATAGAGGTATTGGAATTGTACGTGGCCAAATTCTTAACTTTGCATCTACGCGAACAATTTTCTGCGATTCTTTCAAACTTATTATATTAGATGAGGCAGACGCCATGACTAATGACGCTCAAAATGCCTTACGACGCATTATTGAAAAGTATACTGACAACGTTCGTTTTTGTATAATTTGCAATTATCTAAGCAAAATAATCCCAGCGCTACAATCGCGATGCACTCGTTTTCGTTTTGCGCCGCTGTCCCCTCATAAAATGATTCCTAGGTTGGAACAAATTGTTAAGTCGGAAAAGTAAGTTATTTTAAAAAAAAAAAAAAAAGATTCTATGCATTGTTCTGTTGTAGTATACAGATTACTGAAAGTGGAAAGAAGGCACTGCTAACTCTTTCAAAAGGCGATATGCGAAAAGTACTGAACGTTCTACAAAGCACTGCTATGGCATTTGATATGGTCAACGAAGATAATGTGTACATGTGTGCTGGCTATCCTTTACGACAAGATATTGAAAACATATTGAAGGCGTTACTTTCCGAGCACAACTTTGAGTTTTCATTTCAAAGTATGTAAAAATGTAAAAAGTTCAACATACATAAAGCATATTTTTTTATTCATGCAGATGTACACATTGCTAAGGACTCTAGAGGTCTAGCGCTCGAAGACATAATTACGGAGTTGCATTTAATTGTGATGAGACGTAAGTGTTAAAAAGATATATTAGTTGGTTTGATTTATTAAATTCTTTATTAAAACAGTTGAATTTCCGATTTCGATTATGAATGAGTTGATTGTCAAGCTTGCGCACATCGAAGAACGTTTAAAAAAAGGTTGCACTGATATTGCGAATACGGCATCGCTGGTTTCTGCTTTTTTTATATGCCGGGACATGGTTTCATTGCATAAGTAATACAAAAAAAGTTAAATCTTATATTGTCACCCGATTTAATCTAAATAAATTAGTACCGTTTTCACTCAATCTAATTAAAAATGTATCCAATTGTATTCGAACCGTTTTAAAATTAATTTTCTCGGGACGAGAGAGACGTTCCGGCTTAGGTTAGGTTAGGTTACAGCGGCTGCCAGACTCACTGCCAGACTACCCCTTTTCTGGGACATATGGTGGACATTACCGAAATGTCTGATATGAAGGGCGAGCCCAAGTGCTGTAGCCTTCTCCTGCTGAGAGCTGGGCAAGAGCAGAACAGGTGTTCCACCGTTTCCTCCTCTTCCTCGTCTCTGCAGCTACGGCAAAAATCATTGTATGGGGCGCCCAGTCTATTAGCGTAGGTACCTATTAGCCAGTGTCCCGTTAGGGAGCGTATGACTGCGCTGCACCTTTGCCTGCCGAGCATGCATAGCTAAGAGGTGCGCTTCCTATCTATGGTTGGCCATGTTTGCCGAGTTATTCGACAACGTGGTACTGATTGCCACTTGTTGTCTATTAGTTGCTTATATTGCTACTTTCCGGCTTAAACATAGAAAAACAATAAGCTCCAGCACCTCGGAAAAGAAAAATGATTGGCAAACATCATATAATAGGAGTATATATGTGAGTTTACGATTTATGTAATTTATACAAGCGTGCAAGATACAGGCGTGGAAGATACAGGAGTAATCGCGTGGAAGTTGTCGCGTAGTCACTAAAATTAATTTTTCTTCTGGCTATAATGATGCGACTGATCGAGATTCAAAATCGATAAGGTCATTCTTTATGCTCCACAGATTTTCGTCCTTTGTATATCATATATCGTGGTATCGGGATGCAAAAGTTTAAAGAGACGGTTGATTAGCAGATCGTAAATCCGGGCTCAGTAAAATCTGTGGAAGATATAGAGAAGTTCCTAGCGACCCTATCCAAGGAACTTCTGGATGCTTACCATTTATCATGCCCACTCTCGAGAACGAAAAAGAGAACCAAGCCGCTCTGGTAGAACCGAGACATCTCTTCAAAGAAATAATTTCAGGCAAGACTTCAAGCTTGCTAAAAAAGCGAAGGGAAGGCACAGCTCAACTCGTGGAGGAACTTCTATTCCAACATCGAGAAAGTGCCCGAAAAGGCAACCCACAGGAAGCTTTTATAGCAACCCACTACTGTACAGTGTATTTACTATATAGTCAGCTCCAGCTAAATAACGGAGAGTGGTCAGAGGTCAGCGAAGAAGCGCTGACAGCACTAATAGAGGCTCACTTCCCAGGATTCACCGAGGTCATTGATGCCGAGACGCAACAGGACCTAGCAATAGAGGAAAAAAACCTAACAACAGACCTAATAACCCACAAGAAAATCCAATGGACTATAGATGCCTTTAATGGCATACATATGTATATAAATGCAATTGGGCTGGACGGAATATCTCAGCAATGCTGTAGGTGACCAAAATGGTGATCACCCCATGGCTTCTCGCAATATACGAGGCATGCCTAGGAACAGGCTATATCCCTATCTAATGGAGAACCTCTGGACTTGTCATCCTCCCAAAGGCAGGGGGATCACATGGAACTGTGTGAGCACCAAAAGTTAAAAAAATTAGAAAAGCTGCTCGATCTACAAATCAGGAATGAGTCAGGGGGACTGATGTCAACCATCCACAATGCTTACACCAAAGAAAATCAGTTAAGACAGCACTACATTCGTAAGTAGCTACCGTCGAGAACGCTCCATTGAGCATTCTTGGCGACCTGCGCTACTACCTTTAGCGCCCTAAGCTCCTAGTGCTCTCAAACTCGCCAACACCAAAGTGTCCATAAACTTTACTTTGGCACTGTGCAGCCGCCGTAGTACAGTGCCGCCATCTGGTGGTGGGAGCACTTAACATATGTAGATCAGATATAGTTGGGGTATATGTTCATCGGCTTGTTCCGCTGGTATGACCAGTGAAGAGCAAGAACAACACGGCACAGTTATAAAAAAACAAAGGAAAATGACAATTAAACAACTATCAAGTGCTACAGACTAAACGGAGAGAAAGTAGGGAAGAAAGATAATCTCACCTCTCCACCTAGGCCAAGAAGGGTCAAAATGGACGCATTTCTTATTCCTTCGTCTGGAAACTGAAATATGGCCTGAGAGCCTGAAGAGCAAGCAAGCGCCACTCGCCGTTTATACATAAATCAATTAACAATTAATCGCAATTTGATTTCTGCGCTGCTTATTATTTATTTATTTATTCGAGATAATTATTCGGCCGATCGGGGATAAAAACCAATATCCCCACAAGGAGGAAGGAAAGCAAGGAAATTAACGGTTATTAATATTGAAGTCAATTCAAAGTTTGAAAACTGCCCGAAAATTAAATCCATATGCTGATACATCCCAATATATCATATATTAGACATACCACAATAAATTGACAAATAATTATTCCAATGTGGATATTTATTAAACAAACAAAAAATTTGACAAAGTTTTATAACACTGCTCGACAAAATTCAACTTTTTTTTCCGCTGTGGCCAAAAATGACTTTTTCTGATAGATTTGGATGTTTCAATTTTTTTTTTCATGGAGTAGTTTTTTTTAAAGAAATTTTAAAAAATTTTTTGTAATAGGTAGTGCTTCTATTTGTCGCATAACTTAAGTTTTCTACAACTGGTTGTATTGAACTTTGCAGTTAAAAAAGCTGATAAATGCAGCTATAAGTCCGACTCAGACACTTTGTAGCAGCAGCTTAACGTCTGGAAGATATTAAGCTTCCAAATTGAAATTTCATAATTTTTTTCTGTATTTTTCCCCCAAAATGTTGACTTTGAAACCTCATGAAAAGTCGAAATATATGAATGCCTTGATTTTTGGTTTTAGATAGACACATTAATTAAGCGCCGTTTAAGGTATCGCTTATAAAAATATAAAAATAAACGGCTAAGTTATAACCGTTTGACCAAAACGACTCAAATCTCATTTTATCTGAAAAAATACCGAAAAATACTTGAATTTATTTAAGTGTTATGATACTTAAATATTTTTATTGTTATTGCTTGTTACTTTTTTTCAATGGTTTGTCTGTCTTCTTTTGTCAATTAAGTCAGATTCTCTATGAGAGTCCACACATAGTCGCCCAACATATTCTCATTCCAAACACCTTGATACCGTCGTAAAATATTATAATGTCTTGGACTTCGCATTTTGTACGTTGTGATGTCCCAAAGTATTTTCGTTCCGTTTTTCCTAGTTCTTTCTTGAGTAATGCTCTTTTCTATCTCGGCTATCCCATAGGCACAGGAAGCAACAGTATTTTGTATAACCGCCTTGCAATCCAGTTAACATGGCTACAACTTTTAAGTCACACGCGACCTTCCACTGGTGTTCTTTATATTTAATATTTTCAAACAATTTAGTCATTGTTTGATAGGACTCTTTCATATTAACAGCATGGGCGATGGGAATAGACGGCTTTTGATTTCCATTGTGTAGCAAAACAGCCTTGAAACTTTCTTTACTGCTGTCAACAAATAACCTCCAATCGTTTGGGTCGTAATCTTCACCCAGTTCCCTGAAGAGGCCGAAAATGTCGTGACAAACGCACATGTCATCCTTCGTCAATAAAACTGTGCGTGAACCAAATGACGCATCCGGAAATTAGTTGTTTTGACATCTTCCTTCAAGAAACGGGCATCCTTTAAAATAGATCCAAGAATCTGAGCTTTACTTTTAGGACGTTCCAGGATCCTCACCACATCGTTCAATTGTTCCTGTGAAAGTGGCTTGCAAAATTTATATTCTCCTCATTGGTCATTACTTGAATCCGTTGTTCCATGCGACGAAGAAGACATCCCCTCTTTTTTGCGTTTTAATGGCGATATTTCCTTCTAAGGAGGAGCAGGAAGCGTAAAGCCTTGACGAGACTCTTGCGGGTATTTATATCTCTCACCTTGGGGTAGGTTTTTTCCTTTTTCTTTCCTTTTTTTCCCTTTTTTTCGAATAAACAAAAGAAACATTCAGTGCTGTGATTTTTTGATTTTCTCCATAGCATTGGAGTTCCAAATCGAAATTGTTTTCTAAAAAAAAATGTGCAAGAAAAAAAGTAGTGCTTAGTATTTTTTGTACACTTCATAGCTTCTGATTTAGGGTAACTTACTTTTCCTCTTTATTAAATGCTGTTAAATTCAATTTGCACGTTTTCCATATACAGCTTGGAGCCCACTCTTCGCCAATACTTTTGGGCCACATCTTATAGTTTTCCTTATACTGTTCTTGGAACTTTTCGGTAAAAACGATTTTTTCTTCTTTGCTGGTCATATACTTTCCACATATGTATGTAGCAAAACGAGTCTGCTCTGTAAGCAGATGAAGTTGACCGGCTTGAGTTGTCCATTTCAATTAGAAACAAGTGGTATTTTTTGAAAACACACGATCGTATTCTGCTGGAAGTCAGAAGTTCTGACTCAGAACTACACTGAGTCAGGGATACTATAGGTACAGAGTTATATATCCTTTTTTATGAATAGCTTGAAGGAGAAAGGTCAAATATCTGCGGGACCAGCACCTGTGAAGGAAAAAGGTCAACATTTGACCCTAACAGGTATTTATGTATATTTATCCTCACCAAGGCCAATAAAACTGTCCACAACATTTACACCCCAAATAAATATGACCAGGTAGGGTATATATCCGATATATATCAATACCTAAGATTCGGTTAAACGAAAATTACAGGTCCTTTTTGTTTTTTGTAGTCCCATTTTGGAAGTTGGACCAACAACGTACCGGACGGTATTTTTTCAGATAAAATCAGATTTGGGTCGTTTTGGTCAAACGGTTATAACTTAGCCGTTTATTTTTATATTTGTGTCTATCTAAGACCAAAAATCAAGGCATTCATATTTTTTTTCGACTTTTCATGAGGTTTCAAAGTCAAAATTTTGGTGAAAAAATACCGAAAAAAATGATGAAATTTCAATTTGGAAGCTTAATATCTTCCAGAGGTTAAGTTGCAGCACTAACCATAAAATATATAGACATGACAATTCATATACCGAAAATGTCCGCACGACAGTCAGACATCAGCTACACCAGGGCATCAGCTACACCAGTCGTGAGAGTGTATGAGTGCACATGTATTCTCGCTTATTTTGCGTGTTGTGCATGTGTGGATCAGCTCCTCGGCGAGTCGTGAGAGTGTATTTGTGCTCATGAGCATGCATGTACATTGCGTGTTTGCAAGTGTGTATGAGCGCACAACTGATATTTGTGCGCTCTCAACTTTGTTTTGATTTTTGTGCTCGCGCCACCCTTCACTTTAGCATTTTTAGAGTCGACCCTTTTTGAAGACCCTTGCCCTATAATTGCAGAATAATTGTTATTTTGTACATGCTTTAGATGCTAACTTTGTTTAATATAGCATATACTAATATAATAAGCTTATATATGTAAGTTAACAAGTAACATTCTCGGGCCACCCTAATATGTTTGGCACCACCCTAACATTCTCGGGTGACTCTTTTATGTTTGGATCCATCCTAACATTCTTGGGTGAACTTCTGCACTCAGAGTGCTGATGCAGCAAATGTCGCTGAAGTGGGCTGCGCCCCAACCCCATTGGCTTCCAGCGATCGCCTGACTTTTGGATCTGTTGCATGGTCAGCACTTTTCGAATATGTGTGGCCGGCTCGCCGGCTATGTTTCTAGATATTAGTTTTCAGTTTTGTATGAACATTGATTCCGAGCACTTGGCTCCAATAAATACTACTCCGGCTTAAGTCGTTAAAATATCATTGTTTTTACTTTGCCGAGCCACAAGGCCAGCAAAAAGGAAGGTAATTCCTTCCACCATAATCTTCTAATAAGAAGCAGCGGAGTCGCCGACCGGCCGACACGCACCCCTCCTGCAACGGAGCAACAACTGCACTGCCGCCGCCACCCCTCTGCGTGCAGCAGACTGACTCTGGCCCATCGCAGCAGCCGTCGCCCCCCGCCAACGCGATCGGGAGAGCAGCGCCCCTCAGCTTCAGCCGCCTGTCCCCGTCCAACACGAGGGACACCGCCGCGAGGCACACCACTTAATCATAATTGGCGCCCAACCGGATTTATATTATCTTAAGGAAAGAATCCACGTCCCAACAAAAAACATGTAAGTGACTGTTCGAAGAAAAAAAAACTTCAAAAGTGATATTAAAAAAAAAAAAATCAAATATAGTAATAGGCATCGCGAGAGCGGGCCACACAATACCAATAAAATTTTTTATTTGAACAGATTGAAGTGCATTTTGTGTAGATCTTGAAAGAAGTGATTCTTCAAGTTTGTGTTTTAAAATTTGCTTACCGATTTGTTGCTCTAACTCGCAAAGGCAGTTTCGAGGCTATGCCTAAAACCGCTAACCATACAATATATAGACACGACACTTCATACATTGAAAATGTCCGCACCAAAATCAGGCATCAGCGCCCGAGGCAGTCCTGAGTGTGAGTGAGTGAGTGTATGCGTGCTCATGCATTCTCACGTACTTTTGCGTGTTTGCATGTGTGGATCAGCTCCGGACAGAGTCGTGAGAGTGTATGTGTGCTCATGCATTCTCACGTTTGCATGTGTGGATCAGCGCCCGAGCCAGTCGTGAGAGTGTATATGTGCTCATGCATTCTCACTTACTTTGCGTATTTGTAAGTGTGTATGAGCGCACAACTGAAATTTTCGCTCTCCCAACTTTGTTTTGATTTTTGAGCTCGCGCCACCCTTCACTTTAGCATTTTTAGAGTCGACCCTTTTTGAAGACGCTTGCCTTAGAATGGCAGAATAATTGTTATTTTGTACATGCTTTAGATGCTAACTATGTTTAATATAACATATACAAATATAATAAGCTGATATATGTATATATATTCATAAATACATATTTCTTTGTATGGTGTATTGAATTATACAATAATACATATATTTGATCATATATAAAAAAGTAGTATACGCTAAAAAACATATATATATCATCGTTGAATATGGATATTAATGACATATAAATGGGTAATAAATGGGTCCATACAGATTTTAGTGCCACACTTGCGAAACAAACTTAAAATCATTCCTTTTTTTTCTGATGCGAATGTCCATCCACAGAGAGAACTCAGTCTTCAGTCAGCTTTTACTGCGTTCGGTCTTGTTTTCGCTATGTCTTAACAATGCTCGGAATGCGATTCGGACGTTACGGCCGCTCAGCTTCGTGGCTTTGATGCTGTACGCTGTTCGTCGTTGTGCCGCCGTGCGTTTCATCTGTCGTGCATTGATTTGCATGCAGATGCGGTAAAAATGTTGGTTAATCTGCCTAACCTTATGTGGCAGTGCGACAATTGTGGGATTGCGAATGACTCGCACTCGAAAATTGACGAACTCAACGACAAGGTTTTGAAGCCTGAGAGCCTTTATCGGGAGCTCAAGTCGGAGTTTAGGCTGCCCTCTCTGTCACTTTAAATAAGAAGGTGAAGCCTGCTGTTGCAAGGAAGAAAGCCGACAATGTCATATCTGTGGCTGAGTTGCTGTCTCCGCGGCTAGTGGCCGCCACGTCGACTGCGGTTATTGACCTCAGATCAGCTGCTTCAGATGGCTTTGTCACTGTGCGGAGGAAAGAGAGAAAGAACCGCACAAAGAAGACGAAGCGTTTGCTAGGCATTGCGCCGAGCTATGAGCAGCTACATGCATTGCAGAGCAGAAAATACCTGCATATTGGTCGATTTTCTACTGCAACGGCGACAGAGGCGGTGGTGAGATTTGTTGCCGATAAGCTCAAGGTGTCTGAGGCGGAAATTTTGTGTGCGAAATTGGTCAATCGGGACGCTGATCTATCTGCATTGAAGTTTGTTAATTTCAAACTTGGTGTACCTGAGCCGCTGTTCCCTGACGTCTTTGAGGAGAAATTCTGGCCAGTGTCGGTAAGGGTTTCCCGTATAGGCAGAGACCGGAAGCAGATATTACGGCAGTTATCTGTTGACAGCGGTGCCAGTGTGGACGTCCACCCCGACTACGGAAGCTCCAGCTCCAGTTCCGTCCACTTCAAAAAACCCCCAGTGAGCGGCGCCCATGGTTTCTGGTTCGCCGCCTCTTTACGACATATTCTGCATCTTCTCGCATTTACGAAGTCAGCAATGGCTCGCTGAAACACTTCTGGCATACCTCTGCGGAACAACAACACAGTACCGCTTCTTCGCTCTGCGCTTTGTCCGATATTCGCACGGCTGCTGCTGGTATAGACGTCAACGCTCTTGCTTGCGCTCTATGTCAACGAAGTGCGCTTCTGACATCGTCGCTACAACAACATTCGACAACGCATGTCTTCGTGTGCTTTGCTTGCGCCGTTGCTGCACTCGACACTTGGGGAGAGTCAGTAGCCCGTCGTTCGCTCGTAAATGGAGAACTCTCTTCGCCCTCATTACCCAGTATGGATCTCCCCGCCGCTGGCCTGCTTAATCGTCTGGTCGAGAACGGTGTGCTGCGGTTTCGGGCCACGGCGTTTGGGCATTTTTTACGCACGAGCCGCGCCCCTCTTGCTGCTTGTGATATGCAAAGCCCTTCTCAGGATTATGTTTCCGTGCCCACTGGCCGTTCAGCACTGCTACCTTCCGTGATCATGCCTGTGGAAGGGACCAAAGCAAAATCATCCGTTCGCATCTTTTTTCAGAATGTAGCGGGCATGCGCACCAAGGCTCAGGCTATATATTTGGCAACCGCTATGTGCGATTTCGACGTCATTATCTTGGTTGAAACCTGGCTCAACGATAGCTTCTTCGACAGCGAGTATTTGGACCCCAACCTTTTCCAAGTGTTTCGTAAGGACAGAGATTGTACCAAAACGAATCGCTGCAGAGGGGGTGGGGTCATTGTGGCCGTTAGACGCACGATTCAATGTGATCCCATTTGTCTCTTGGATGGAGACACTATGTATGATCAGATTGGTGTGTTGGTGGCCGGACAGTCGGAGGCTCTTGTAGTCAGCGCATCGTACATTCCGCCGTCTAGTAGCTATGAGGTCTACAAGGCGCATATGCAAAATATTACTAGCATGCATGGTAATTTAAAAGACCGTCAGCATCTCTGCGTTGTTGGCGACTTCAATTTGGGGTCGTTGAAGTGGTCCGCCGATGCGCAGTCGTCGGCTATGATCCCGAGCAATGTGCACTTGCAGCAGGAAATTCTTGGTTTGGATGACTGTTTTAGTATGGGCTTAACCCAAGTCAATAATGTATTTAATAGGTTAAATAAGATTCTAGATTTAGTTTTAGTTGGACCTGATGTCGACTGCCGTGTAACGCGCTGTGAACAGCCGATTGCAGAATGCGATATGCATCATATGCCATTGCTACTAGCAGTTAAATTCATTTGTTACTCGCCTCGAGCGGAACTTGATTGTCATTATTATTTTACTGATGCAAGTCTGAATGCTATACGGTATGACATGTTAAATGTAAACTGGGCGTCTGTTCCATCGCATCCTAGTGTTGATACTTGCTATAGCGTTTTCATTGAAACTGTTCGTCATTTTGTTGATAAAAATTCTTCCAGAAGAGTGCGTGGCTCCTATAGGTTACCGTGGCATACGAAGGGGCTCGTTAGGTACAAAAATCTGCGCAATAAGTTTTTTAAGCGTTTTAATAAGACCCGGGACCCTGGTGATTGGGACAGGTATGTGCAACATAAACGGGAGTTTTCGTTTCTCAACAAATGTTTATATAATCAATATATTGCCGACGTTGAGAGGGGGCTAAAACTTAATCCCAGGTCATTCTGGCATTTTATAAACTCTAAGAGGTCAACGAGTGGTCTTCCCTCAGCTTTGTATCTTGGTCTCCATAGCGCTAATACTGATAGTGGCATAGCAAACCTTTTAACTTCTTTTTTTAGATCTAATTTTGAGCCATGTGCGACGTGGCATGATTCGGATATCCTTGACTCCATCCCTTCGGTTGTCAATATTGGCACACTTCATATATTGGAGGGGGACATCTTGGAGGCTATTGCTGACTTCGACAATTCTAAAAAGCCCGACAGTGATGGTATTTCTGCCTTCCTGCTTCGCAACTGTGATAATGATTTTTGTGCACCGCTGAAAATTCTTTTCATGAATTCCTTGTTAGCGGGTCGGTTTATTGGTAAGTTGAAAGCTGCCACAGTCACTCCTGTGACTGTCAACCCAGTTCAACGATCCATACACGAGGCTAAGTCTATATTCTTCCCTCGTGCGCTCGCGCCTTGAATATGCTTCAGTGGTTTGGAACCCTACTGGGGTTGGTCAGATTGTGCGCATCGAGAGATTGCAGAGGAAGTTTTTGAAGTTTGCACTCCAGCCTTTGCAGTTTACAATTCCATTCCCATCCTATGAGTGCAGATGTCGCCTGGTGCATCTCTCCTCTCTCGAGGATCGTAGGACCATTGCGGCTCAGATCTTTGTTTTTGATTTGTTAGTGGGTAATATTGATTGCCCTGACCTGCTTAGTAGGATTGGCTTTAATACGCCTGCCAGGAGCCTTAGGGACCATGCACTCTTGGCTATTGATCTCCACCGGAGCAACTACGGAAGTGACGAGCCCATATGTGGGGCTATTCGCCAGTATAATGCGCTGCCAATTGGGATGCGGTGCGACTTTTGCCAGGGGAAAGCAGCCATTAGACTATTGCTTTCCGATTTTTTCCTATTTTATTGTTAATTGTTTTTGTTTGATTTCTTTTTATTGTTTAAGATAGATGTAAGTTAGTTTAGCCAGTTAAGGTTTATCCGTTGGCGAATAAATTAATAAATAAATAAAAATTAAAAGTAAATAAATAAAAGTATATCATATATATGAAAAAAATTGTTCCATTATACATGAACACAATATATGTAATTTAAGTATACACAAAAAAGAATATAATAATAATAACAAAAAATAAATAAAAAATAATAGAAAAATATAACCTCACTAGGTTACGTTATTTTTCAAAAGGAGGGAGATGTTGTGTGCACATATATGGAGGGAACTCTGTACCCAATAATAAATTAACAGCAATACATAATTGCATAAACACAAACCCAGCAGCGACACTATGTCGCTGAGATAAACAAAACCGAAGTGCCCAACACATTCCCAGTGCAACGTAATATGATCGCACTTGAATGTAGCGGGCAACGGCCAGACCCTAGTCAGCATAGCTGCGGGGTTCTGGCCGTATGTACATAATATACTATGTGCATATAACTCTCTGCTCTTCAGCAACGTTTCCGTTGCTTAATACATTAACACAAATACATATACTTATGTATGCCGCTGCTCCGCTGCTGGCTTCGCAAGCTTAGAAATTCGCAGCCTTAGGCTAAGCTAACTCATAAGAAGAACTGTCCAACTCCCAAGAAGAAACGAAACCCTTTTAACTACAATTACTGGATCTTCTATAGAAGAACGCGGCGAGCGCCACAGTTCAAGGTTTTGGCTAACTTTGACCAGGAACGGTGCTCGGTGTGGTTTCACGGACCATGTTCGAAAACAATCATATATGTAAGTTTAGATTCCTCCGATCAAGGCTTAGGATGATACTTTTGTCCTAATAACGGCTCATAGCCGGACCCTGGAGATAGCTGATGATCGCAAGGGTGATAGTCCGTGAAAATGGGAACGGCAAGGAACTTTGGATCAGTATTGGCCAGAACAGCTTTTCCAAGCTCCTAATAGTGAACTGCCGCATTTCTTTTGGTATGGGTACACTTTTGGTAGTAGTGCCGCGTTGACCCAGGTCCACTGGAGTGCATGGAAAGGGTTCAGATTAATCTGCATCACTCAAGTGTAATACGGCGGACCTGCTGCAGCTATGGACGAGACGACGGTACATGTGGCCCTCATCCAAGAATCCTGGATGAATCGTAGATGATAGGTTTGAGTGATCGCCGATACCGTCTTCTCACACCACAACCTGAAGGTAAGCCCATAACCGGTATCATGGTAAGAAACGACCTAAATGTTTTCTTTTCTTTCAGGTATAGCGGTCCGAACCTGACCATGCGAGAGGAAAGACGGGAAAAGCATATACCTGGCCTCTGCTTACCTGACATACGACAAAGAGTACGTTTGCGGAAAGCAGCCTGGAATCCCTAGAGCTCCTTACGAAAACCCAGAGGAAACCGGGGAACTCGTACGCCATCGAACAAGATTAAATGGGATTGTATAGTTATTATGCGTTTTAAACAGCTGTTGAATTTAATAAATAAATAAGAAATAGGAGCTTTACATTACAAACCCCTTCATAGGGTAGTATGGAATGCCAACCGATTTGTGTCAGACTAAACGAAATTAGGGAAACTTTTAATAGATCATACAAATGTTTATCTCAGAATAGGAATATCCAAGACGTGACCTTGAATAAGCATTCAGCAATACTTGTAGCGTGTTTTAATCACGACCAAAGGGACAAACTAAATCAAACTCATTGGTCGTATTTGTCCAAATTCTTAGTTCGAATCCGATCAAATCTTATCTCGATAAAAGAAAAGTATAATTTGGATATATCAATACCGTCTATCCTAAGTACCACATTGACGGTTGAAACAGAGGGAAAACCAGAGTCACCAGAAAATATAGATCTGTCGGAATTTGAAGCCACTAGTGATTCTGAAAACAAAGTTACAGAAGATCTAAACGATCTAACAGTTCCCGCAGTAACTACATTGCCCGAATTAATACAAGAAGAGTTTTCTGAATCCGACTCAAATTCAAGCATAGTCGAATTAAAGCACGTCACTATGATACATCAGCCGCCCAAAGGGCTTACATTAAAGATATTTCATTAGCAGTGCCAGAGTTCGATGGAATGAAAATCCATCTTCAGAGATTCATCACAGCAGTGAAACTGGTTGACCTGATAAAGGGACCATATGAAAATATTGCCGTTGAAGTAATTAAATCCAAAATAGTAGGCATAACTTTATATACGTAATAGCAAATGCATGGCGAACAAAGCAAGAATGCTTTGCCGACGCAGGCAAAGAGAAGAGAACGAGAAAAAAAACCAAATTCTCTTGTAGTTCGACCGATCGGCAGAGCCGATCTATTACGATCGCGCAGAAAAGAAGGAAACAGAGAGAAAATAAAGGGTTCGGCTTAGCGGGCGTCAACGCCTAGATGACATTGTCGTTGACATTCGTCATCGCTCACGGCTGGTACTGCAGGGCAGTGATGTGATTACAGTATTGTTCACCAAGAGAGGTAATACCTACCGTGGTAATAACAATAGAGGTAATTTTAGTGGTAGAGGAAATGCTCGTTATAATAATAATTATAACCAGAATAGATACTACGACGCCCAGATTCACACCAATAGCTCTAGAGGAAGCGGCAATTTCAACAGAAACAATTCTGCCAATTCCAATAGAATCTATACCAATAGTGACAACAACAACCAAAACAATGTTAGAGTGACCCAAAACACTTCGGGAAACTCCCAGCCACTATTAGATGTTCAACAGTAAAAACCAATAAGGTTCATAATATTAATCTTTGATTAAATATATTCGTTTCATTTCATCATGTAGAAACAGGAAAGAAATTAGTCTTTTTAATAGACACTGGTGCAGATATTTAAATTTTAAAAGAAAATTCAGACGTCTTTCAAGACATCCAAGTAGATAACAAAATTAATGTTCAAGGGATAACCCAAGGGGTTATACAATCCAAAGGTTTAACCTTTATCGAGATACAGACATACAGAAAATATATAATTCCTCACTGTTTTCATATTGAAGACTTGCAAGACTTGACCTACGCAGTAGTTCAAACAAACACTAATAGTAAAAGCAAAGAAGTCATGTCTTGATTATCCAAACATTTTCCACCACAGTTCAAATCCAAATTAACTGAGCTACGCACCGCTTATGCAGACATATTCGGACTAGAAACCGAACCAATTACAACGAATAATTTTTATAAACAAAAGCTAAGATTAAAAGATGATGAACCAGTATATATAAAAAATTATAGAAGTCCTCACAGCCAAAAAGACGAAATTCAAGCCAAAGTACAGAAATTAATTGACGATAAAATTGTCTAACCATCTGTATCAGAATATGATAGCCCACTTTTATTAATTCCATAGAAATCTCATTCAGATTCCAAAGAGAAAAAATGGCGATTAGTAATTGACTATCGTCAAATCAACAAAAAGCTGATATTTTAGATCAATTAGGTAGAGCAAAATATTTTTCATGCCTTGACTTAATGTCAGGTTTTCACCAAATTGAACTAGACAATACTTCAAGAGAAATAACGTCATTTTCAACGTGCAATGGCTCTTATCGCTTCACGCGATTACTATTCGGTCTAAAAATAGCGCCAAATTCATTCCAGAGAATGATGACTATAGCATTCTTTGGACTTGAACCTTCTTAAGCATTCCTTAATATGGATGACTTAATAGTAATTGGTTGTTCCGAAAAGAATATAGTTAAAAACTTAGCCGATGTTTTTGACAAATGCAGGAAATACAACTTAAAGCTGCATCCTGAAAAATGTTAATTTTTTCACATTTCTGGGACACAAATGCACAGATATAGGAATCTTACCAGACGACAAGAAATACGACATCATTCAAAATTACCCAGTCCCACATGTTGCGGACAGCGCTAGACGTTTCATTGCATTTTGCAACTATTATTGACGATTCATTAAAAACTTCGCCGATTATGCACGGCACATAACTAGATTAAGACGGATGATTGTAAAAATGAGTACAACGGAACAGGAACTCACAGCAATTCATTTGGCAATAACACATTTCAGACGTTATATTTATGGCAGGCATTTCACTGTCAAAACAGATCATAGGCCGCTTATATATTTATTTTCAATGGTTAATCCAAGTTCAAAATTAACACGAATGGGGCTTGAGTTAGAGGAATATAATTTTACGGTATCTCAAGGGAAAAGATAATTATGTAGCCGATGCGTTATCAAGATTAACCATCAAAGAGCTCCAGAACATAACCAGCAGTATCAAAACAGTCACTACAAGATATCAAAGTAGACAAAAATCCTGCGCAGGAAATGAAATAGTAGAATTGCCTAGCCAATCTACAGAAAAAGCTTCAAAGTCCAACGTTTACGAAGTCATCAAGAATGACGAGGTATGTGAAGTAGTGACCTTGTGTGTACAAAATATGCTATGTTTTTTTAAACGTGGTAAATAAAGATATGACGTTAGCGATTTATATACCAATGGAACTCTTGACTTAGGTCAGTTTTTCCAAAGGCTTGAAATGCAAGCCGGTATACATAAAATCAGTGAACTCAAAATGACACCGTGGGAAAATATCTTTGATAATGTTTCAATTGATAATTTCAAGAAAATGGGCAATAAAATTTTGAAAATATTAAGAGTAGCGTTACTCCACCCGGTGACCCAAATGAAAAATGAACCAGAAAAAGAAGCTATTTTGTCTACATACCATGATGATCCTATACAAGGAGGTCACACAGGCATTACTAAAACCTTGGCCAAGGTCAAAAGACATTATTTTTGGAAAGGTATGACTCGAGATATAACTAAGTACATACGAAAATGTCAAAAATGCCAGAGAGCTAAGACAACGAAGCACATCAAGGCCCCATTAACAATCACAGAGACACCATTACATGCATTCGATAGAGTGATAGTGGACACTATAGGTCCGTTACCAAAATCAGAGAATGGAAATGAATACATAGTCACACTAATATGTGAGTTAACTAAATATCTAGTTGCCATACCAGTTGCTAATAAAAGCGCAAACACGGTAGCTAAGGATATTTTTGAATTTTTATACCC
>JAWNKY010003119.1:0-73639 GCA_035041765.1 Drosophila algonquin
TCAAGGAGCGTCTTGACGGTTATAACTTAGCCGTTTGATTTTATATTTTTATAAGCGATACCTTAAATGACGCGTAATTAATGTGTCTATCTAAAACCAAAAATCAAGGCATTCATTTATTTTTTTTTCGATTTTTCCTGAAGTTTCAAAGTCAAAATTTCGGGTAAAAAATACCGAAAAGAATGATGAAATTTCAATTTGGAAGCTTAATATCTGACAGACGTTAAGTTTCTGCTACAAAGTGTCTGAGTCGGATTTATAGCTGCATTTATCAGCTTTTTTTAACTGCAAAGTTCAGTACAACCAGTTGTATGAAATGTGAGTTATGTGAAAAATAGAAGCACTACCTATGACAAAAAATACCAGATTTTTAAAAAATTCTTTAAAAAAAAACTACTCCATCAAAAAAAAAAACATTCTTCAAAATTTTTAAACATCCAAACCTATCAGAAAAAGTCATTTTTGGAGACAGCGGAAAAGTCGTGTCGACTAGTGTTATTCGTTTAAATGAGCGCCTAGATCTCAGAGACTATAAGAGCTAGAGCAACCAAACTTTCTATCCAAACTCCTGTGATACCAAACCTGCACAAGTGTATTTCAAAATTTTGCCACGCCCCTTTCCGCCCCCACAAAAGACGAAAATCTGTGGAATCCACAATTTTTAAGATAAATGAAAACCAAAAACGTAGAATCATGGGAAGTTACCATATCTACCAGATTGCCGAGTATGGATCAGGTCGGATCAATATTATGGCCAGAAGAAACAAATTAAATTTCAGTGGCTACGCAACGCCTGCCAAGCGCTGACTCATGCCCCTCCCTCTCTCTCTTGTCCTAAACACTTGTACGTCTCAAATACATATGTAGTTATACATGTCATGCAGAAATTTAGAAGCAGATGTAAAAATCATATGCAAACAAAATCGGAAACATGTATAATATTCCAAAAATGTACTTCATTTTTTGAAATATTATTTTTTGCCCATTTTTTTAATTTGTCCCTTTTGCGAACATATAAGAAATTGCATAAATCGCAAGCTCATATATGTATGTACATATGTATATACTGACTGAGTACCGGGTATAAGGTAGAGCCGCGGCCTTTGCCGCGGCTCACAACGTTCCCTCTCGTTTCTCATAATTCCGTGGGTTTAAGCTTTAAAAAAGACACCCTGTTTTTCTCGCTGGTAATTGGAATTTCGTTAGCATCGGCAGCGTTGGCAGCATCAGCAGCGGTGGCAGCATCAACAGATTAGGTAGCAACCATCTCCATAACGGCGGAAGTTGAACAAACGTTTATTGCGGGAAGAGCAACGCAAAGAGTAAAGCGCGAAATAAACGTCGATAAAGGGAAAGACGAACGCTATGAGGAACGAACGCATTAAAAAGCAATGAAAAAGAACCGCAAGCAAAGCTATGTGAAATACCAATATGCAAGGGCAGCCGGTGTGGGAATCGTTTCTTGCGAGAAAATAAGAGCAAAGAGCACTGAGCGTAATAGACTGGAAGAATGAGCACCGTAAGCCGACAGCTGCAAGGGAGGCCGGTGTATGTATGTAGTACATTATGTAGCCGATGACACTGGTTAAATTGGCAATTCAAATAATATTTTATTGTACTTTGTGATTGCACTGATATATTTATTCTTGCACATATCACGTCGGGGTCAGCAATGTTAAACTAGTGAGCTTTTTACTAGCTGTTGAGATTTATATAAAAGGTCACGAATGTTGTTCGGAGCAGCAGCCGTCAGTAGCTCTTAAGAATTATAATTAGCTCAGTTATCTCTTAAGTCATGATCATCTGTTCTCACGCTCTCGGCGCATACAAAGTTACAAATTCGTCGAACGCAGCATCGCGTATACTGGCCGTCAAAATTGTCTCATCGCGCTACAACGGTATTTAATTTAATACATCTACATTTAAACACTGAAAAACACAAATTTTACGTCAATGTCCTTTAATATTAAAAATACACATAGAAAATAAACATAAACCCCAAAACCGAACAACGGACAATAATTTTGTAAATGTGGAGTCAGAGTTGCCGAAAAAGCTCTGAGCTTTCAAAATTTTGGTGACCTCGACGTGATCTTCGTGAGCTTGTCGTTTGAAAAAAGTGCTCAAACATATAGTTAAATCTGTGTCAAAGGTTTAACTAGACATTTTTCGAAAAGAAGCGGACCAAAAGTCATTGTGGCTGGCCGTGACAGTTCTAACGGTCCGCTATTCGTTTTCGCATTCTCTTTCACCGTCTGCATTAGCCTGCCCAACGCACTGTCGAGACCGACTGCATAGAGTTTAAGCCGTCATCTTCTTCGTCTCTTCTTTCGTCGGTTACCTCAGCCAGCGCTCGCGAGCGGCTTCATTGACCTCTCTCTGGATTTTCGAACTAGAAATCAGATAAAATTTTCGATCGTTGGTTTGTGGATAACTGTTGATTTCGGTCGTCGCCTTGTCTCATTATCGGTCTTCGCTTTTGCTCTCCGTTCCGGTGCAGTGCATATATACATGTTTCGCCTTCGCTTTCGTATATCGTTGCATCCCTCTTTTGCATTCGCCGAATTTGAGAGCAATAACGTTCACATCGTTAGATTTGCGCAGCCGGCGTAAAAAAGTTAGCTGGAAATATAAAACATTAAAGGTTCTACATAGTTAAAATGAGGGACGACAATTTAAATATTTGGTCCGCCACGGATGACACACCTTCGACTGGCGCTACGTCTAGTGAAGTAGCGCTGATCCAGCTATAAGACGGATTGAATTATTGAGTCTCAAGACAAAGGCTATCTTCGACCGACTTCAGAGGCTCGTTACCCAATTGGAAGTCGAAAAGCTGCGCCAAATGGATGAATACGAGGGATGTTGAGTACACTGACGGAGCTGAAAGTTAATTTGTAGTAGCTAGTAGCAGGCAGTTTGATTTTGCGGTGCTGCAACTTCAGACTATTCTAGAGCTGGAGTTGGACAAGAGTTCTCAGCCCGCGCATTGTTCCACGTTTCGAACAAATCCAAACGAATCCCAATCACTTATATACATGGCAAATCGATCGCGGCTGCCACAACTGCAGCTGCCCCAGTTCAGCGGAGAATATTTGTAGTGGACAAGTTTGTACTCTATGTTCACAGTGGTCATCGATAGTGAAGCGGAGCTTACTTCTATCGAGAAGCTACAGCACTTGCGGTCCTGTTTAAGCGGATTGGCCCTGGATACCATCAGTTCGAGGATGACCGCGGATAACTATCGCACAGCTTTAGAAATTCTAAAAGCCAGATTTTCTAACGTCTCACTTTACAGGTACACATCAGAGCGGTATTTGGGCGAACCAAAAGTCGTTGTGGCCGACCGTGACAGTTCTAACAGCCCGCTATTCGTTTTCGCATTCTCTTGCACCGTATGCTTCAGCCTGCCAAGCGCACTGTCGAGACCGGCTGAATAGAGTTTAAGCCGTTATATTTTTCGTCTCTTCTTTCGTCGCTTGCTTCAGCCAGCGCTCGCGAGTGGCTGCATTGACCTCTCTCTGAAATTTCGAAGTCGAAATCAGAGTAAATTCTCGATCGTTCGCTTGTTCATAACTGTTGGTTTCGTTCGTCGCCTCGTCGCATTGTCGGTCTGCGCTTTAACCTCTTTGTGCCGGTGCAGTGCAGACATATACATTTTTTCGCCTTCGCTTTCGTATATCGTTGCATCCCGAAAGGGAAAGCTTTCTGGAGCTGGATGATGTAACAAAGGCGCTTGGGTTCGTTTGGGAGCCCCATAAGGACTGCTTTCTGTTTACATTTGCTCCACAAATCGGTGCTGGCAAGCACATTAAGCGTTCAGTATTGTCGACCATTGCACGCTGCTATGATCCTATGGGATTGATCCGACCTACTCTGACCATAGCGAAAATCATGCAGCGCATGTGGAGAGACAAGCTGCATTGGGATGAGAGCCTTCCTCAGTCGTTGGATTCGGCTTGGACTGAGTTTTGCAAGGGTCGCCACTTCGCCACTGTGGGTCACTCCACACTTCCTCGCTATGTGCTTCAACCCAAGGCAAGGTTTGAATTGCATGCCTTTTGTGATGCCAGCCTCCAGGCCTATGGGGCTTGCATCTATGCTCCATCGTTTACAGATACAGCCGCTGAGGTTCGCTTGCTTTGTTCACAGGCAACGGCAAAACCCTCACGGTTCCCAAGCTTTAGCTATGCGCAGCGTTCCTATTAGCAAATTTACTTCGCGAAATCAGGAAAATGGATACCTTTGATTGTCCAATCCATTGTTGGTCGGATTCAACTGTGGTCCTGTCTTGGTTGCGAGAGGAGCCATCCAAGTTCAACGTGTTTGTATCCAACAAAATCGCTGGAATTCAACAGCTTACGAGGGGCATGGATTGGCTCTATGTGCCAACTGAGATGAACCCGGCTGACATTCTTTCGAAGGGAGCAGCACCACAGGATCTCCTGCATTCTAGGTTGTGGATGAATGGACCAACTTTCTTTCAAGGCGAACGAAGTTGCTGGCCTGAACGGTGCTCGCCAGAAATCAACCTACCGGAAATTCGACACCGGGTATTGCTGTCGTCTGAGCGTGCCGACATCTCTCTTTCGTGTAAGCACATCAACTCATTTGGAGTTATGCTGCGCATCTTCGGCTACGTTCAGAAGTTCATCAGTAGGACGAAGACACCGGACCTCTCGCCTGACGACCTTCGAAAGGGATCCCATTTTTTATGTCGCATCGTTCAACGGGCCCATCTGTATCCTGAGTACTATGCTCTACAGAAAAGGAACTGCGTGAAGTCGTCCAGCAGTATCGCATCGCTTTCACAATTTATAGATGACTTTGGTCTAATACGTGTTGGTGGTCGCCTGCGGAACTCAACTCTCGGCTTCGATGTACGCCACCCAATAATTTTGCCCAGGGATCATCCACTGACGTTCGCTATCATAACACATTTTCATCGGAAGCATCACCATTCGGGTCCGCAGTCGTTGCTTGGAGCAATTCGCTTACAGTTCTGGCCCATCGGCGGCCTGAAGACTGTGGCTCGTGCCTTGAGGAAATGCGTCATCTGCTGCAGATCCCGACCTCGTCTTGCTGAACACATCATGGCTGACATACCGAAGGATCGAATACAGGATTTTCCCTCATTCAGTGTCACTGGAATTGACTATTGCTGTCCCTTCTACTACAAACCAGATGGCCGCAATCGAACGCCCATGAAATGCTATATAAGCGTCTTCATCTGTTTTACCACAAAGGCAGTCTGGTTGGAATTGGTGAAGGATCTATCAACTGCAGCTTTCTTGAGTGCCCTCAAACGCTTCGTCGCGACTCGCGGCATTCCCCGATGCATTTGGTCGTACAATGCCACCAACTTCGTGGGCGCAAAGAACGAGTTGGAGGATCTTCGTCGGCTATTTAGCAGCGAGAAACTTCGTAATGAAGTCCACAATCACTGCCTCAACAACAGCTTTGACTGGAAATTCATACCGCCCCGCTCGCTTCATTTCGGGGGCTTATGGGAGGCAGCAGTGAAGATGGCCAAACAGCACTTCTATCACTCCGTGGGATCGTCACTTTTTGGCTTCGACGAGCTGCGGACATTGGTCTGCCAAATCCAGGCGATAATAAATTCTCGTCCTCTTATTTCAATTTAAAAAAACCCTGAAGATTTTGGCGTCCTTATACCGGGACATTTCTTAATTGGTCGTCCGCTGATGGAGTTTCCCGAGCCAGACGTTACGGCTCACAACTTTAATCGACTCGATCGTTGGCAACTTTTGGCATATCTTTTGGAAGCGTTGGAGTGAGGAGTACTTGACTCTGCTCCAACAACATGCCGAATGGCGCACGCCACAGCCCTTGATATAGATCAACGACGTCGTCTGTATGAAAGACGATGCCGACATTGAAGTGGCCATTAGCACAAGTGATCGAAGTCATCACTGGAGCAGATGGGGCAGTGCCAGTTTCCATCCTGCGGACACCATCTGGAACCACACGTCGAGCTGTCAACAAGCTGTGCGTCTTTCCCGTTAAGGATTCTGTTAAAAGCCTTAGTCTTTCCACGGGTGGGAGTATGTTTGGAGCAGCAGCCGTCAGTAGCTCTTAAGAATTCTAATTAGCTCAGTTATCTCTTAAGTCATGATCATCTGTTCTCACGCTCTCGGCGCATACGCACACACAAACACTCATGTTCGCCGTGCGTACTGCTTATAGGGCGGTGCGTCGGTTAACTTGGGTGCACTCTTGTTAAATATTTGTAGAACGCAGCATCGCGTATCATTATTACATACTAGCTGTCAAAATTGGGGTCTGATGGCTACGAAGATTAGCTCCAGATTGATTTGCGAGGGCTGACGGCGTAATTGCCGTGCCCTATGAGCCAACGCTTAACGATCGGGAGAGAGTGCGATTAGGGCTGCTGCTACGCCGAGTACGAAAAGTAAACGGAAGAAAGCCGCTGCCGTGCGTAGGCATATGCGGTAAAAAACGATTCTAATCAGTGGGCATTGCATTAGGTAACATAGAGATTTGCATTTACTTTAGACCGCACCACTTGCTATAAGGTATAGCAACCGATCCGCATAGCAACCCGACACAAGGTATAGGCTTTTCCCCTCGCATAGTGCCACTGTAAGGTCACGACTGCTGTACCTAGAAGAAAACAAAACATTTTGGTCGTTCTTTACTACGATACTACGAGAAGACGGTATCCGCGACCACTTAAACCCCTAAGTCTATTACCTACGATCCTAACTGCTCGGATCGATCCCTCGCGGTCAGCGAGTAGGGAGGTTGTTGTCCAAGTCTCTTAAGATACTTGACGGATGTCTATATCTCGCAGTTTGCGATGGCTCTTTTGCTTTCGCCGCATCTGTGAGGCCCGGAGTAGGTAGTTTGCAGGCTAGGACGGGATGCTCAAACTTCAGCTACGAAGTTTTCTTTCCCTTGTTTGTAGAAAGGTTTAGAACCGATCTCGCTGTTGTGTGCATTCCAACGTTTAATTTTTGAATTAGGGTTTCCTTCAGAATCCGTTAATGTGGGAGTCGGGTGATCAGTGAAGACGTTTATGTCCCTGACGCCATAAATATAATGGCACAGCTTTCCCTAGGCCCACACAATCGCCAAAATCTCCCGCTCGTTATTAGCGTAGTTTAGCTCATCGTCTTTGAGGGTCCTAGATATTATTGTTATTGGGCGTTCTTCTTGTGAAAGGACTGCCCCAATCCCATAGGCAGACGCGTCGGTTGTCAGGTCGAAGGGCTTTTTGTGGTCTGTATACATCAGCATTATATTTTTTGATGTCAGAATGTAACTAAGTTTTTGGAAGACGTGTCTTTGCACTTCGTTGAACGAGATGGGGGTTTTCTTAGACATATACTTGCCAATTGAACCATTTTCTCCTTTTGGGATGACGGAGAGCGGTCGGGCGATCGTCGTGAAATTTTTCACGAAGCATTTGTAATAGCTTGCTAGGCCTAAGAATGATCTTAGCCCAAACAACGTCTTAAAGAACTGCGACTTTTTTTTTTTACTTTGACTTTAGGACGTTGATGTGCAATGATTGCACCATCAAGTGGCCCAAGCGACACCAGCCGATGGCTGTTACGCGCGGATCCCAGGCAAGAACGCAGCCCACCTCCCGCCCAACCGGCCGAGGGGCGCTGCCGCATAACGCGCGACTCGTTTACCGAACCGATCGCGGACATGCAGGAAGGATAGGTCTTAGACTAGTGTTCGAGGAAAAGTAGAACAAATCTAACTAAAGAAGCGAAGTAATTACTAGTTACGGGAAAGATATAAGAGTATCTGTAATTTAAGACTAGGAAGGGAGATACATTTAATTTAAGACTAGATACAATATGATAGAGGGAATTATAATCCGAGCATAGGACCCTAAATGGTTCATGCAAGGAGTAATTCGACCTACAAAGCGGAAGAAACAAGGGTGTATAGTTCCTAGTGCTTCTAATAGGAATCGTGAAGTTTATGCGGCTCAACAGGTCAGGGCTATCTATGTCACCCTTGATCAAGTTGTGCACAAAAATCACTCCAAGAATTTTCCTACGATTAGCTAAGGTTGGAAGGTTTATTAGGAGCAATCTATTAGAGTAGGACGGTAGTCTCACACCTGCATCCCAGCCGAGGCCTCGAAGAGCAAAAAGTAAAAAGTTTTTCTGAACTGATTCTATACGGTCCTGGTGTACGTTGTACTGAGGGCACCATACACAAGAGCCGTATTCTAAAATCGGACGAACCAGAGAGGTGTAGAGAGTCTTTGTTATATAGGGGTCGTCAAATTCCTTTGACCACCTCTTTATAAACCCAAGCACGCCCATGGCCTTGTTCACCATGGTAGAAATGTGTTCTGAAAACTTTAACTTGGGATCTAGTAGAACACCAAGATCATCATCCCGGGTAATTCTCTCAAGAGAACCACGACAAAGGGTGTAAGGAACCAGAAAGGCGCTGGAGCGATGGAAAGTCATTACTTTACATTTTGAAGCATTAAGGTTTAATAAATTTGCACAACACCAAGACTGAAATCTATCGAGATCGGATTGCAATCTGGATTGAAAAGAAATGTCCTTATACTGGACACAGAGCTTAACATCATCCGCATACATAAGTACTCGAGAGTATGTTAATACAGAAGGCAGGTCATTTATAAAGAGTGTAAAGAGTAAGGGGCCTAGATGGCTGCCCTGTGGTACACCCGAAGTCACCATAACTGGTGAGGACAGAAAGTTTTTGAAAAGGACTCTTTGAGACCTAGAACAAAGGTAGCTAGAGATCCATCTCAGGAGATTGGGCGGGAACCCTAGAAGGTCGAGCTTTTGTGCTAGGAGGGAATGGTTTACACAGTCGAACGCTTTACTAAAATCGGTGTAAACAACATCCGTCTGCAAAGACGCAGCACGACATAGGTATCCGGATTTCTGGTCGAGAGTTGTAAAGTGCTTGGCAGTATCCAGATTTGCCCAAGTCATTCAGATGCTTGGCATGGGATATTTATCGGCACTCTTTTCTGATTGAGCTTCCGAAAGTACCTTACGAGACGTTTCTTTTTATAGCCCTTTTTGTCAGTGCCTTTTCAACCTTGTCAACCACCCATATAGGATTGTTTTATGGCGATCTTGATTTCTGGATGATGATGTGATGTTGGATGTTGGATTGTGTGTGTTGGATGACCCATAAGATAGAGGTAAAGCTTGGAGTAAATTGGCTCATCGTCCACCGTGCGAATGGTGGCCACGGCCACAGTGTTATAGGACAGTGACCCATTATTGTCGTCGACCGCCCTTTTTATTTTCTTAAGAATTTGCATGATGCTTGCTTTTATGGCTGGTGTGTACGTCTGTGCACCTGTCGAATTTGATCATCTCAGTTGTGTTACCGAATGTGAGTGCTCCGCTCTTTGGGGACAATGTAGTCCCCACCTGCGTTAGCAGGTCAAGGCCAATAATGCCGTCAAAAGTTGTTATCGTTTTTAGTAAAAAAAGAACGTCGTGATCTTGTGGAAAATCGACAAAGGACGTTTTTCTGTGATTTCGTTTGACCCGTTGATTGAGTGAACAGGGAAGCGTGATTCGACTGGGATGACCCCGGGAAGCCAACTGAATAGCTTTATGTAGTTTTTTGATGCACCCGTATCGATAAGAAGTTTAACATTGACCCCCGCTACTTTTCGCCATATGAATGGTATCAGGGACCTTCCCCTAAAAAATTTACCGAATCGGGAAGACGGGCGCCTTCAGGGGACTTCTCAAGCCTCAGATGAAAGGCGTCTTCCCTGGCCTCCTGGCTCAGCAGACTTGCTGCATCCGTAGTGTGGAACATTATGTTCTTGTTGGTGATGAGGGAAAGCTGTTGTTCAATCTCTGTCAGTTCTCAATTTTCTGTCAGTGACAGGTTTCCCAGCCGCATAGTCGCCGGCCTCTGTTGTATTACGGCCACCGGCGTTTTGTCTGAATAAGAGCTATATAGCCTGTTAATTATGACTTTAAAATCAGGAGCGTTTCACTTTGTTCCTTATAAGCTACCTGCTTCCCGTCGAGATCTAGGAGTGACTTTACCATGTCTAATGGTTGATCGCACATGACCCCGGGAATAAGTTGTACTTCTACTTTAGGCACAGAGTGTTCTGCGCGTGATTGATCAAATTCAGCCCCTAGCCGCTGCACCTCCGTTCACAATTGTTTTATTTCGGCCTGAAATTTTGCAGCCTGACTTGTCAAAGCGGCCTCTTACGTCTGTCCAAACGTTTATGTTGTCTGATTTTTTCTTTGGTTGCCATCTGTCCAACAGAAGGCCCTCTAGAAGGGAAGTTGAGCTATCGTCACTATCATAGCTATCACTATCAACCCATCAGCCTATTTTTCTTTTTTAGGTCGCTGTTGGGAGCGAGGGATTTCCCTTCAGCCCCTTCTCCTTTCCTTATCTGTCTGTAAGGATGCATTAGTAGAATTTCCGTTAGCGCTTCGTGCAGACCATCAGCTCCTTAGCAGATGTTTATGCAATAACGAAATATGATGCCCCCAGCCACTCGAGTGCAGGCAAACGGCTAACTGCAGAAGCTCTGTTTAGAATTCTGCTGATACCCTGCAGCTGGTGTGGAGTGTTAAATTGTATAATTGTTCGTGAAAAACTCTAACTTAGGCTTGCAAATCTAGTTCTACTATGTCATACGAATGTGACAAGAATTGAAAGCGAGGTGCAATTGTGTCAGCACAAGAAAATAATTTTAATCTTCACTCAAGCTTTCAATATTTTGGAGATTTCGGGCCTTAATCAGACTATATTGTTTCAGTCCAAGAAGCTCCGCCATTTTTCCATCCGTTCCCCGACAAAGCCGAGCTTGCAGGTCGCTGCCGCAGCCTAAGTTCTGCCGTAACTAACGGGCAACCTTCCGTCCTATCAGCTCCCATAGAATTCTTTGCAAAGCTTGCCTCGCTACGAGAGTTCACAGGTAGATGTCCTGATTGAAGCTGACCTCCTTCCATCTATTCCAGCGATGCACAGACCAACATCAGTGGGTCTCTTGTTGATCAGGAAACCATTTTCAGGTGGGTACTTTCTGGCCTAGTGTCCATTATTACTCAAGACAGTAACTCGCCCTTCTCCACGCAAGTTTCCAACGTGCGTGAATCTCTATAAGACAGACTTCCGACAAAGTTTGAGAGGTGAAGTCCCTGCCTACTATAGGAGAAGAAGAGTCGGATTCCTAATACGAAAACAATTTCGTACGAACCATTTCGAGAGCGTCAAATGGGAAGTACGTTGTCTCGTTTCCATACCGCGACCCAGATCATCCCGAATCAGGTCTGGGGTATTCACGATCGATTGCACTGGCTCAGTTTTCGAGAAATGAAAATCATTTAATGATAGGCTCTCTATTAAAAGGGCTGTATGACTCCGTGATTCGAGACTATTTAGAGATTGACTATATGAATGAGGTTCTTCCGACTTATGATTCCAACAATTACTATCTTCCGTTATGCGCTGTACTCAAGCATAAGAGCATGGCCACTAAAGTCCGCATTGTATTCAATGCGTCCATCCCTTCGACCAACGGCATAAGCTTAAATTATATTCTGCATGCTGGTCCGGTCTGACAATCGGACTCCAGCGCCTTTCTGGTTCCTTACACCCTTTGTGGTGATTCTCTGGAGAGAATTGCTCGGGTTGATGATCTTGGTGTTCTATTAGATCCCAAGTTAAAGTTTTCAGAACACATTTCTACCATAGTAAATAAGGCCATGGGCATGCTTGGGCTTATAAAGAGGTGGTCAAAGGAATTTAACGACCGCTTTATAACAAAGACTCTCTACATCTCTCTAGTTCGTCCGATTCTAGAAAACTTTTTTTCTTTTTTACTATGCGCGGCCTCAACTGGGATACAGATGTGAGATTGCCGTATTACCCTAATGGATTGCTTTTAATAAATCTTCCAGCCTTAGCTAATCGTAGGAAAATACTTGGTGTGATTTTTGTGCACAACTTGATCAAAGGTGATATAGATAGCCCTGACCTGTTGAGCCGCAAAAACTTCACTATCCCTATTAGAAGCATAAGAAACAATATAGCGTTGTTTATTTCGCTTTTAGATCGAATTATTCCTTGCATGGACCCTATGCTTGGATTATAATTTTTTCTTATATGCTCAGCTTCGTAACATAACCGAAAAGATTTTGCAGACACGATCTCGCTCTGAGCGGCTCTCTTTGTTTTGCTTTGAACCGGTTTTGGTCAAACGCTTTGCATTGACTCATTCGTGTGACGCTCTCAAATGAGTGTCGCGTAAAGAGTAATACGATTTTCGCTCACACAAAGACTCTCAGCAAAAGTCAATTTGACTAAAAAACTCAACAGAAATGATCTTTGCCTTCGTGTGCATGTAAATACATACATACAAATAAATGTAAATGAGAACGCAACAATCGCGTGTGTTCACCCATACATACGCAAAAGACAATTTTCTTAATTTAACTCAAGCAAACGATCAGTGTTTGACTTGAGCGAAATGAAATCAGAAATAACTGTCTCGCTCAGAGCGCGAGCGAGCTAAGCCAGACGCGCCAAAAAACAGTTTCTGTCTGAGTCTTGTTTATTGTGTGAGTGAAAGACACTTATTTGCAGACAACGAAAAAGTGAACAGTTATTTGCGAGCTCTGAAATAAACACAAACCCTAAGACAAACAGAGAATAATTTTGTTAAATGTGGAGTCAGAGTTGCCGAAAAAACTCGGCAGCTTCCAACAAGTACATTGTAGTCATGTTTTTAATGTAAAAAAAAAACAATATAATATTTATTGAAAAAATAAAGTTATTTTTTATGAAAAAAATTATATTTCATTATTATTTCCGATTTCAACTTTTCAATTTTTTAAATATATCGCTAAATACGACTAAAATATTAATTTTTCTCACTTTGATTAATTAAGTTAAAATTTGCATTCATAACTTTATATTTCTGAAACTCTATACAACTTGTAATTGAACCGGAGAATGTATTACAGGACCCGTTGGATTTTCATAACGAATCAATCTATTCTGAAATGTTTTTTGATCTTTGTTGTAGTCCGCATCTACAACGAAGACTTCTACTACCTTTTCTATTGAGTACTGTTCATTGTTTTCGGTGTCAATCAGTAACAAATGGGCAATTTTAATAAGTCCCAACTTAGATGGGGAAACCGATAGTGGAAACTCGACATGTTCTCCAGTGTTTAGATCATCCAGCTTGAAATCTGCACACCCAGCATATTGACATCCCGGTAATAACTTAGTAACTAGTCGAACATGCAATTTCATTGTGTGTTCGGATGTATTTGTTACTCTACAGTTAAAGGTAAATACTGTTCCAATTTTAACAGTATTTATAGCATTTAAGACTTCGAACCGTAGATCCTTACATTCATAGGGCTGTAAAAATCATTTTTAAATTTAATTAATCTTAGTTTAGTTGAAGACCATACCAAACGCTGTAACTGACTAGTTTGCAATCGTCCCTTTTCACCAAGATTTGAGCGCCAAACGATGTCAAGTTTTCCTACATTGCTTAACTGCCGAAGAATATGTATGTCTGTAGCTGTCTGTGCTTTTGGCTGTGGGCAATATACATATTTTTTTATATTTAAAGATGTTTATAATATTCCCTGTTACTTACCTTTATGCAATAAAGAAACTGACAACTATTGTTAGGTTGCAGCATGTTCTTAGTATTAAAAACAGACTCTCCATTGGGCAATGTATTTAAAGGAATTACTGTAAATTCTTCAGAGCTATCCAATTCCACTTTCTCGAGACAGAACGGACTGGTGGTAACATTTTGTATTTGAGCCTCCAAATATATTTCTTCAATTTCGGCATTATAAAATTTCGTTTTTACGTCAAGTGGTTTTAAGACTTGAAACTTAAAAAATTTTCTTAAGGATTGAGCGTACCCCGCTGGACTCATATAATTCACCTCGCAAATAAGTCTAAAAATATAGATTTGATATTAATGTAAAAATAATGTACTTAAAACGAATTTACACACATATGTGTTCCAATCTCTTTTACTTCATATCGTATAACATCATCAATGGTGCCTCCAGGTGCCAAAATGATTGGCGACTTGCTATTTTCACGCAAGGATAAATTTATACGTGTCGTGTTTGACTGCAGGTCCGTTTTAACGTTAATACATTCAACAGATTGGGAAGAACAATTGTGAACACATATATAACTTGAAAATGTTTCACCCAGATATATGTTTCCAAATGACTGTGGTAACAACAACACTTGACCTGCCGACAGTGTTTCAGCAATAATCCCAGGAAATACATCACTATGCGGCTTAAAAGAAAAGCGTTGAACCAAATCTTTGTGTTCAAAACTTACGACCGGCCCTAGTTCAACTAGTGTCGGTCGCATCAATCGCATAACTGTAATCAAAAACCACAATATTTTATAATATTTGTACAACTTTACATAAAATATATTTTTGTTTTACCTTTTAGAGCCAATAAATGTGCATCAGCTTCTACCGTGTCCATTTCGTTAGTAATTAGATACTACCTTCTGGCTTGATTATTGGGGTTGGGAAAAAATCGATAGACATCGATGGTTCGAATTTTTTCCGAGTATCGATTATTTCTGCCCTATTCACGGTATCGTGCAGAAAAATTGTATAATACCCTCTCCACACTGAGCCCGCCACGGGGGAACGTTGGGAATTTCGACAGACGGTGACTCTCCGACTAATACTGTCACCGTATATATTTTACCGTCTAAAGGCCTGTATCCATCACCAAGAACACTAAAATGTACTGTAAAACTTCATTAAAAAAACTGGGCCAGTAATTTTTTGTTTATGTGTTCCTGACCTCAGTATCCAGAAAGCTAAACAAAATCCACAGATTCTTATCGATAGATGTTCTATCGACACGATTGTGGACTGAGAGAACAGCTGACAATCAGGCCAGGAAACTATATGTGCCTATTATTACTGAGGTAGAAGTGAAAGATGGAGGAAAAAACTGGTCTCAAATCAAACAAGAGAGATGAAAGATTTCAACATGACGAGAAGATACCTTTAATAAAAGCAGTTGAAGCAAAACCATGTCTTTAGCGGATCACGAAAATATATGCATTTTGATAATTTTAACTCCTCCGTCTATGATGCATATTCTTCATATTTTCTAGCCAACAAAGTCACTGCATCGTCAGAGATATTATATTTCCTGTTAATAATATCAGTTGAATTTTAAAATTGGCGGTGCTTACACAACACAGCTGAATCATGAGAGTGACCAAGCACGTTATAGGTTCTTTAGTTCTCTAGTTACGTTCCACGCATGCAAAATAAATAGGAGATTCCTGTCAGTAATTTTCCTCAGTGCTGGATACAGGCCTTAACAGCTGACGACAATCACAAAAACGAAGTTCTTAAGCGGAAGATTTTTTAAAATTTTGTTTAGAAAATGCATAATAAAAGCGATTATATTAACTGTGATTCAAAATTATTAAGTTGTTAGATGGTGACATTTATTTTATTTATTTCTATCTCTTAAAAAACGTATAAGTTCGTTCTGGAATTTTTTTTGCCTGTTATTGCTGATGAGGATCTGTTATTGACTGCATTATATGTTAATAAAAAATTACGTACATATATACATTAAACTTATTACCACTAGATTTATCTGCTCCTGCTCCAATTTTTTTCATTCAATAAAAACTTTTCTGTGAAATTTATATGGACAGACTTTGTTGTTTTTAATTGCTTTTCTTGTCAGTCATTATATACATTTTCGCAGTGAATTTCAGTATTTAGGGTTTCACTTGACAACCATCGGCTAAATATCGCATAAAATCGTGCAGTTTAGGAACATTTAAAATAGAAGATGGAACTTACTGGGCAGAACCTTACGCACCGTCTAGGTGACGGTAAACGGTGTCCAGTGTGAGTAGCCAATAATAGCCTGCTCCCACAGACTACATTACGGGGAACAGTGAAATTGTTCAATAAATGCGAAACCTCAATTCCCACTGGCCACCATCCACCATCCATCCTTCATGGAAAACACAGTTGACATTAATAAACCAAAAATTTGTTCTCTGCATCGCCATCCACGCTCTTTTTGGCATATTTTCATTAAAATAATTCATCATTGCAAAAACTTTCTCCTCGTCGAATTCTTTTTTCCTCCTGTAGAACACAACAGTTAGTGCTTGCAACATTTTTTTTGTTATATTACTATCGATACATTCATGAAATTTTCCATTTTTGTTCATGTATTCGGTAACACACGAAAGTTGACTATGAATTCGGCCACATTACGGGAAATCATGTAACAGATTAAGTGGCAGCGCCGTGCGAAATAGTAAATTAAGCACAGAGATTAAACAAGAAGAATCAAAAAGATCCTTTTAGATATGATTGCATGTATTCGTCGCCTTCGGATAAACAGAGGTTATTTTAATTTCACGAATTCTAAAATTCATGGCATAAACATAGTATATGTTGTATGTGCTTTAGAAGTGGTAAGGCACTTTTTGAGAGATGTTTGTTCTAAAGAACAACGAGGAGTTTTGTAAAAAAAAATTCAGGATGGAGTAGTTCACCTTCTGCTTATTGGTAAGCCGGCTGGATGTTCTTCGAAAGAAAGACATCCACTAGCGAGATGCTATTACATTGAAAAAATGGATTGCCCTGTAAGCCTTGAGGTCTTCCTCTGAATACCGCGTAGTTGGTAGGCTCTTTGGAGCAGCAGCCAAGAGTGCAGCCCAGTTTTCGGACGAATATATGTCCACCGATTACACTAGTCAACACGACATTTCTGCTGTGGCCTAAAATAACTTTTTCTGATAGACTTGGAGATTTACAGTTTTTTAAATAAGTACCGTTTCTTAATGACCTAGTTTTTTTAAAAGAATTTTTAAAAAATCACGTATTTTTCCCAGAGGTAGTGCTTCTATTTTTCACATAGCTAAAGTTTTTTTAAATTCAGTTCTATTGAAATTTGCAGTTCTGATAAGCTGACAAATGCAGCTATAAGTCCGGCCCAGACATTTTCAAGCTGCAGGTTAACTTCTGATTGAAAATGACTAGAAATAGAAGAAAACCATTTCGAAAAGCATCGTTCCCTCTCGCTCTCTCTCACACGCCACCCCGTCTGCTTTCCTCGTTCGTCTTTTTTTAAAAATAGTTCTCTGAGACTATTAGAGCTAGAGCAACCAAACTTTCTATTCCAGCTCCTGTGTTATCACTTCAAAACAAGTGTATTTCAAATTTTTGGTACGACCCTTCCGCCCCCACAAAGGACGTAAATCTGTGGAATCCAAAAATTTTAAGATACGAGAAAACCAAAACCGCGGAATCATGGAAAATTACCGTATCTACCACATTGCCGAATCTGGATCAGGTCGGATCATTGTTATGGAGAGATAGAACAGATTAAATTTCAGTCCCTACGCATTCATTCCCTCTCTCTCGCGCACACACTTCCATGTAGACATGTAGAAGCAGATTACTTCAAATCATAATCTCTGGTCTGGCCTATCTTGGAATATGGTTCTTGTGTCTGGTCTCCTCACTACCAAAAATTTCAGGATATGCTCGAATCAGTACAGAAACAGTTCCTCATCTTTGCTCTCCGCAGAGTCAATTGGGACCCTTCGATCCATCTCCCTTCTTATGGAAGTATGCTGCGCTTAATTAACCTCCACTCTCTTAAATCCCGTAGAATCTGCCAAGGAGTTCACTTCCTCCATAAGCTCGAATCGACTGCCCTCACCAGCCTTATAAGTATTGCTGTTCCTTTCCGCCCGACTAGGCATTACTTTCCTCTTCATCTCCAATTCTGTCTTTCTAACTACTCGGATTATGAATCTTTCCGTAGCCTTTGCCGTAACTATAACCAATTTTTCCATCTGTTTTCCTTTGATACAAGTTCTAATATGGTCAAAATGATCTTAATCAATAGCTTAATTTAATTTAAATAGCTCCAATTGGGAATTGTTCGGCTACCGGCTTTTCTCTAACCTAAATTTGGCTGTTGGTGGGACCTTATCGGCTACTGAACCGATAACACTACTCGGCAAAATTCAAAAATTACTTTTTCTGATAGATTTGGAGATTTTACATTTTTTAAAGAATTATGGTTTTTTTTTTCATGGTGTCGTTTTTTTTAAAGAATTTTTAAAAAATTAGGTTTTTTTTGTCATAGGTAGTGCTTCTATTTTTCACATAACTTAAGTGTCCTACAACTGGTTGTATTGAACTTTGTAGTAAAAAAAATGCTGACAAATGCAGGTATAAATCCGACTCAGACCTTTTGTAGCTGCAACTTAACGTATGGAAGATATTGTAAGGAACCTATTTCAGGCTGGGGTAAACTCAGACTGTCCAGGGTCGTCTACAAGAAATTTTTAGTTCTTGGGGAGACCTTAGGCAAAGGAAGGTAACTGTATCACGACCGGGAGGGTCAAGCGTGCGGTGTGGTTGCAGAGCTCGAACGTGGTCTGAGGTTCTCGTGACGGGATTTTGCCGTAACCTCCTCGGGGGACAGGGGGACCTACATGGCTGTGCGTGATCGTTACGGCTCGTAGGACTCTGGGGCCTCTAGCGATACTGGACTGCGTATTGACTCAGGCTATCGCTACACACTGTCGGGACTTGTTGAACCCTGCGTTGTCGCGACAGCTCGTAGGACGAGGAGTTTTTACCGGGGAATGATGCTGAAACGTGCGTGATCGCGACAATTCGTGCAGCAGCTAGTGAGGATTGTCCGTGCGTGGTCGCGACGGCCCCTTACTACGCAAAGATATTACTGAGACGTGCGTGATCGCGACGACTCGTAAGGATACTAGGTTTCGGGGGAGGATTGGAGATAACGTGTAATGCAGACGAATGAATAAAAGACTTTACGGTATTTGTGGGTTTTTTATTATTCAAAATGTTTATTAGATAAGCGACCCAAGCTGGTGGCCCTGGCTGCACCACGTGGAAAGCTTGACTTACTTGGATGGGTCGACGCTGTTAAAGGCAAGTCGGGTCTGTTGGCTACCGACAGCGATGATCGTATAGCCATAGACACGGAGCGGCGCGAAATATTTACTCTGTACACTGGGATGAAGCGTAGACCGCGAGAGGAGAGGGCGCGTTGTACGGTATAAGCTGGGACGACTCGAAACACGTGTATACCGTAATCTGGGTAGTCGGCGGTTTTTATTGCTTGCGTGCGCGTTGGTTTGTGGTCTGTCGGCGAATGAATCTCTGTCTTTCTACCGGGCGCCTTTTTGTCTCCGCTATCGATCTCTCTTTTCGTTTTTTCTTCGATATCGTTCGGTGTGGCCACCCCGTTTTTGACTATCGACTCATTTTTGCGTTTGCTTACCTTCATTGGCGGGTGTATTTGAAAATTGTAACTTATCGCTATTAAACTTATGTAAATGATAATAACAATTATAGTTGCGGACTGAGGATGTTAATATTAACCGTACTAAAAGTAAAAAGAAAAATCAGAGAATAGTAAGCGGTGTATGCCTCCAGTGGTGGTGAATGTGTCGTAACCTCAACGATGTAAATCGGTCTGTCGATGATTGGGAGCTTGTAAAGCCCCATCGGGTCTTTACACAATACGAAGAAAAATAAACACAACACACAGTCATGTTATGGTTGGACGGAACTACGGGTTTCTATTTGCAGAAGAACGACAACAACAGGTCTTTTGAGGACTCCGCGAGCAGTAAGGATGGCCACCACTCGGACCTTATCGTCGGCGCCGGGATGTACGGACTGGATTCTCCCGAGCCGCCATTCATTAGACGGCACGTTGTCCCCTCTGACAACGACCATATCGCCCACCTGAAGATTTGGCGTAGGCGTCTGACACTTGGTGCGTTTGTGGAGCTCTTTGAGGTATTCCTCTTTCCACCTTTGGCAAAACTGCTGATTGAGGGCCTTCAAATGCTGCCATCGATTAATTATAGTGTGGACAACTCTTCAAACGTGTACTTTCGAATGGACGTGGCCGTATAGAAGAGGGTTTTGAAACTCTTCACCCCGGCCTCCCACAGACCTCCCATATGGGGAGCTACTGGAGGGATGAAACGCCATGAAACCCGTTTATGGCTATACGTATCCGTCACCGAGTCTTTGAATGCATTTGGGAAGTCACGGGAAAGGGTGGTCGCCGCACCCACGAAAGTTTTCCCGTTTTCGGAATGGATGCACTGTGGACACCCGCTTCTTGCGACAAACCGAGCGAAGGCCGCGAGAAACTTCTCGGTTGTGAGGTCAGACGTTGCCTCCACATGGATTGCTTTAGTGGAAAAGCACACGAACACGCACACATACCCCTTGGTAATGAGACACGCTCTCCCTGTAAAATTCCGTATTTCGAACGGGCCCGCGTAGTCTATCCCTGTATGTATGAACGGTCGGGAAAAAGAAAGCCGCTCCGTTGGAAGGTCTCCCATCATTTGAGTCTGCAACCTCTTTTTATAAATGGTGCAAACCTTGCACGACCCCCTTCATCAAATTTTGAAGCCTTGTGAACCAATACTTGGATCGAATAAGACGCACCATTAATCGGTTGCCGCCGTGGAGCGTTATCCGGGGCGTAAATTGAGCGAGAAGCCGAGACAGTCGACAACTGTACGGAAGGATAATCGGATGCCGTTCATCATATTGCAGAGATTCGGCAACTGCGACACGGCCGCACGCTCTGATAAGTCCGTGTCGGTCTAGGAACGGGTTCAAATTCAGGATAGAACTTGACCTTGGTAACGGATGCTTGTCACTGAGGCAGCGATACTCCTCGGGGTATTCTCGACGTTGAGTCTCTAGGATAAGAGATCGCTCCGCTTCGTTAAGGTCTCTGCTGGTAAGATGGCCCTCTCGTGCGGTATCTAACTTCCGACAGCGGCTTACGAAGCGAAGGACATATGCGCGGACTCGCATAGCACGGTCAAGCTGAGAGAACCGTTCAAGGAACTCTTCGGATGGGCTCGGCGCAAAATGGACCCTTACCGCACGGACCTCCAGAGGCGTAACTGGGGATTCCTCAGATTGTGCTGGCCACTGAGGTCGGGGCTGTCGCAGCCACTCTGGTCCTTGCCACCAGAGTTGGTTCTAACGGTACGCCTCTACTGGCTAAGTCCGCGGGGTTTTGTTCGGACGGAACGTGAGACCACTCCTTGATCTCTGTAGCTTGCGCTATCTTTGTCACCCGGTTGGCTACGAAGGTAGCCCAGTGGCACGCGGGCTTCCTCAGCCAGGCGAGGACTATGGTGGAATCGGTCAAATAACGACAGGCTGTGCGTGCCGCAGGAATATTCGGCAGGATAGCCGTCACCATTTCGGACAGGAGCACGGCACCGTACAGCTCTAACCGGGGCAGCGATACGGTCTTCACAGGGGCGACTCGCGTCTTAGCGGTGAGAAGTTGCACCTCGACGCGATGTCCCACCTCGACGCCCACGTAAATAACGGCCCCATACGCCTTTTCGGATGCATCGCAGAATCCATGATGATCGATCTTTACCGATGGCTGCGTACCAATCCATCTTGGATTTCGTATTTGGTTTAGCACGGAGTAGCTGTCCAAGAACCGTTGCCAGCGCAGACACATCTCGTTGGGGAGATCTTCGTCCCATCCCAGCTCTTGTAACCATATCTTCTGCATGCAAATTTTGGACCGGACAATAAACGGGGCAAGCCACCCCGACGGATCGAACAACTTCGCGATCTGGGAAAGCACTGTCCGCTTGGTATAGGATGGCTCTCGCGCTAATTCAGGAGGGACAAAGAAGAATTCGTCTGAGGTCGCCGTCCAGCGAACCCCGAGGTTCTTGGCCGTGCTCTCAGCCTCAATCTTAAGGAAATCGCTATGGAGAAGGTGGTCACTCGGTAAACCAGTTCAAAGGGCCTTGTGATTGGAAGTTCACTTTCTCAGCGGAAAACCTGCAAAACTCAGCGCGGCTTGCAGCTCGCGGATAGCCAACTGAGCCTCCCTTGTAGAATCTGCCCCGGCTGGTATGTCGTCGACATACATAGAAGATACATAGGGCAGACATAGGGCACCGGGACTGGACGTCGTCCGCAAGTTGTCGCAAGACCCGGACGGCAAGGAAGGGAGCACAGTTGACCCCAAAGGTCACGGTCTTGAGCTCGTAATCGCGGATTTCTCCATCCTTGTTTCGGAAAAGAATACGCTGGAAAGGAGTGTGGTTCGGATCGACTCAAATTTGCCGATACATTTTGGTGATGTCGGCATTGAACACTAACCGGAAATACCGCCACCTCAGGATCTTGAGGGTTAAGTCCGATTGTAGGACCGGACCAGCATGCAGCAGATCATTGAGGCTCACCCCGTTAGTCGAGGGGCTGGATGCATTGAATACCACAAGGACTTTTGTGGTCGTGCTCTCAGGCTTAAGTACGGCGTGGTGCGGGATGTCGTAATCGGGGGAACCATGATCCGGAGGATCCTCGGTCATGTGATCGAGCGCTAAGTTGTCCCGAATTACGGCGTCGTACTGCTCTTTTAAACGAACGTCTCGCGACAAACGGGTTTCGTTCTCAGAAACTGAGCCAGCGCAATCGATCTGGAATACCCCAGACTTTAACCGGGATGGTCCGGGTCGCGGAACGGCAGAGTGACTACGTACTTCCCGGAGGCGGTTCTCGTAGTGGATTGCCGGAAATTGCTCTCGCAGTAGGAATCGGACTCGCTTACCATTTTAGTAGGTATGTTCTCCACCTCCCAAAACTTTGTGATGAGTTCCTCTAAGGGGGATTCAAGTGTGGCGCTCACTTGCGTGGAGAACGAGGAGATATGGCCTTGTGCCGTATTGGATACGGGGCCGGTGAGGACCCATCCGAAAATGGTCTCCTGTCCGAGGAAGGATCCACAGATGTTGGTGTGTGCCACTTTGGAGGATGGATGGAAGGAGGTCGGCTCCGATCAGGACGTCTACCTGCGAGCCCTGCGAGCCCTGACGGAAGGTTGCCGGCCAGTTTCGGAAGAACGTAGGCGGAGGCGTCGAGCTGCAAGTTCGGCTTTGTCGGGGAGCGCATAAGAAAGTGACAGAGCCTCTTGGACTGAGAGGACACGGTCTGATTAAGGCCCGATATTTGTGCTTGGATTCTGCGGAAAGGCAACTTCATGATAGTGGACAGTCGCCTCGGAGCCCGGGTCACTTAGAGCGCGGGCACGAACATTTGTGCCGAGGTGACAAACGTTTATGATGGCCGTGCCAAGAAGGACGGCCCGGTTGCCGGAGGCGAAGATGTTTTGCACGCTGGGGTGCGTTTCGGACGAACTAGGATTTGATGCGGATGTGGACGATGGTTCACTGGGCACTGAAGTGCCCCGGTGCACCAACGTGTGGTATCGTTCTCCACAAGTGATGCAGTTGTGCGCGCTTCTATGTCTATGTATGTATTCTATGTCCTCCTGCGAAGCAGTTCAGACAGAGCTGTTTTTGGCGAATATAATTTGAACGAGCATCAACGGTCATATGGAGGAAGTGAGGACACATACTGAATGGATTTGAACAGAATGGATTTGAACAGAGATCACACGTCCTCCTCTTCGGGTTCACTGTTGTCTCAAACGAGTGAATCCTCCTAGGAACAGGGACTCGCTTGGGACCGGAACGTGTTATTTCTAGAAGGTGGCGGATTCGGATCGCCTTTCGATGTGCATGGGACGGGTTGCTTTCGATGGCCACTAAGGTCAGATAGGTTAGGTTAGGTTAGGTTAGGTTATCCCGGACGGCCCTCTACGGGGCCTCTCATAGGCCAAAAAGGCCCTTAGTAATCCGGATCTTTGTATGGACCTTACGAGCGTGCTTCTGAGGTTCCGAAGTCCCCCAGAATCGAGGTGTTTTTCGCAAAGGCAAGCAGTTTCCCTGGCGACCTCTTGGAGGCATCCTCCAGTGATGCCAACATCGGTGCGCCCAGGTACATTCTCCTTGCCCTTAAGAGAGCCGGACACCGGCAGATGAGATGCTCCAGGGTTTCGACAGCCCCGGGCTCATTGCATTTCCTGCAGATGTCACTGTTAGTGATGTTCAGCCTGGTTGCATGCGACGCAGCCAGGCAGTGGCCTGTTAGTATGCCCACTAGCAGTCTGCAATCCTTCCGTGGAAGGAGGTCTCTAGAGGTTCTCCATTGGATCGGGATATAGCCTGTTCTTAGGCATGCTGCGTATATCGCGAGAAGCCATGGGGTGATCACCTCTTTGGTCACTTGCAGCATGGCTGGGAATATTCCGTCCAGTCCAGGTGCCTTTATGCCCGTGAAGGAATCTATAGCCCATTGGATTTTCTTTGGGGTTATCAGATCTGTTGGGGGTGTTTGTTCCTCAGTTGCTAGGTCCTGATGCGTTTCGGCATCGGTGACCTCGGTGCATCCTGGAAAGTGGGCCTCCATTAGTGCCGTTAGGGCTTCTTTGCTGCCCTCCGACCACTGTCCGTTGTCTAGTTTGAGTTGGCTTTGTACTGTGGGTTGCATTGACAGCAGCTTCCTCAGCCTAGCCGTTTCAGGCACTTTCTCAATGCTGGAGCAGAAGTTTCTCCATGAGCTACGCCGTGCCTTACGTATCTCCTTCTTGTATTCCCTTAATAGGGTCTTGTATTCCTCATTGATGTTCTCGTCGTTCGCTAGTTTAGCGAGCTTGAAAAATTCCATGAGGTTGTTTCTTTGCAGAGAGAGGTCTCGATTCCACCAGAGTGGTTTGGACTTCTTCCTTGTTCTAGATGGTGGGCATGCTGTGTGGTATGCCTCTAGCAGTTCCGTAGATAGGGTCTCTAAGGACTTCTCTATATCCTCCGCGGATTTCACTGAGCCCGGGCTCGCGAGTTTCGAGGTGACTGTCTTTCTAAACTTCTCCCAGTTTGTGTTCCTGGGGTTTCTATAGACTACCACTTTCGGAGTGTATTCAAATTCGCACTTGAATTGAATGCACCTGTGGTCTGAGAAGGAAGGTCTTTCGAGGACCTTCCATCCAGATATGTTGGTACTCTTTCCCGTTGCGAGAGTTAGATCTAGCACGTTTGACGAGGTGGGACCCACGTAGGTGTATTCCTCCCCCACGTTTGCTACATCTATGTTATTTGTTAGTATAAAGTCTAGGAGTGACTCACCTCGGTCGTTGATATCAGGGCTCCCCCACACACTATGGTGGGCATTAGCATCTGTGCCAACGATCAGTTGGTAATCTTTGGAGTCGGCTTCTTCCACCAGACTCCTTAGTTCTTCTGGCGGTGCGGACCTGTCGTGCGCCATGTAGCAGGAGGCTACCAGAAGGCGCTTCTCCTCACTTTCCAGCATAACTACTGTCAGGTCGTCTGTGCTGTAATGAGACATAAGGTAAGCGTTGATTCCTTTCCGTACTAGTACGGCAGTTCTATTCGTGCTTACCGGTGTTAAGTAGAATAAGCTGTAATTTGAGAACTTTAGTCCGGCCACCGAATTGCCTGATGCAATCCAGGGCTCCTGGACCAAAGCTATGTCAGCGGGCCCTTGCTTCATGGCAGTATGGAGCTCCGCTGATGCTGTCTTGCTCTTATGCAAGTTGAGCTGCAGCACACTCAGTTTCATGAGCAGCTGGCTCCCCTGCATACGACGGGTTGACTACTACGGTCAGGTCACCGTCCTCTTCTTTGAGCGTGTCGTCCAGCGCCATGCCCTGGGCGGCCTCTACAATGGTATCCAGACCGAGGTCCTTCTCCACTTCGCCTGCTTGCAGGGTGTGTGCGTCGTTTTTGGTTGGCCTGACGCTTTTTGAGGCGCAGGTACACGCTCCCCATACCCCACGCCATTTTCCCGTACTTGGGGTAAAGTTGATCCTCCGCTGGTTTGTTGATCTGGAGGATCACATGCTGGCCCCCCTCGTTGGGTAATGGGCTACCAGCATGCAATACCTTCCAGTCAGCGGTCGGTATCTCGGGGTTTTGTCGCTGAAGGAGCTTCAGCGCGCGGTCCCCTTGGATTGCGATGGGGAAGAGCACCTTCGCCTTTGGTATGGACGGGATTAGCTCCCTGTCCACCACCTCCAGCTTGGCCCCCTCCCACATCGCTTCCAGTTGGCAGACCGTTTGCGTCAGCCACTTCAGCGTCGGGCCATCTTTACATTTCAGGATTTTGACCATATTCAGCCACCCAGAACCATCGAAGGTGGGCATGGGAGCTGTTGGGTTCTCATCCATCCTTGTAAACAGGGATTCTACCAGCCGCGCGTGGACCATTTTCCACTGCGCCGCTGTTATCTTCCCATTCTCATCACGTCTGTCGATGAGTGCTACAATCAGGTGTCTCTTGGACACATCGCTGATCTTCTCGCCGGACCCCTGCTTTGCCGGTTTAGGTGGAGGTTCCGCTCTCTTACGTCCACGCTGCCGCTTGCTCGCCGGAATAACGGCACTGTCCGTCGAGCGCTGCCTTTTGGTAGCCAGCAACTCTTCCACCTTGTTGGCGTGCTGGCTCGTCGATGCCTTCATCTGTGGCACCTGCGCGTAGTACTTCCGGCCTTCCTCAACCTTCAGCTCGGCCCAAGCTAGCTTGGATTTCTCCTCCTGGGAGATATCCGCCTTGCCTTGGAGCCTGCCTACTATCTTGAGGGCCGCCTTGTATTGGGCTTTGGCCTTCATCCCCTCCCTCGAACGCTTCGGCCCTTCCCTGCGCAGGGAGCTGGTACCTGGTTCAGGCAAGCGAAGAAGGCTGTCCTCTTCCGTTTTGCTGATGGACAGCACGCTCTCCAGGTCCGAGTCTGCCTCGACAACGGCACCTGCGTGGCTCATCCTACAGCGGGGGTTGTGGCAGTAGTATTGCAACTGACGTGACCTGCTCCCGTCACGTCCGAGGTGTGGCCACTGGCGACACGCAGAGAGGATTGCTCCTCCCCGTGCCCGCCGGTGGTAGCAGCCACGCTTTCCACCGACGTTTGGGTTGACGTCCCAACCCGTGCTTGACCTTTGTCCTCCTCCATGTTCGGCCCGAAGGTCCATACGTGGTTGATGTTATTCGGGGGGACCACCCCCTAGCGTTTTAGGCCTACCCGCCAGGCACCTCTAGCCATGGCCCTGACCCCGCTCCCCCGACTCGAGGTCGAGAAGACGCTGGGCCATTGCCTTAGCTAGACACTGCATTGCCTCGGACGGAGCAAGCGACAATGCATTACCCTTGTCTGGGATAATGCAGTGCCCATTGCCCAGCCGGCACCCTCGTGGAGGGTTCAGCTAGAGGATTTTCGCCAGCCTAAGGTCAGATACCTCTGACTCAGGAAGGAGTTCATCTCCTTCCATGGGGGCATCTCCTTCTTCATGGGGTCAACTATGACAATTTGGAGTGGAATGCGCCAGTGCGGTTAGCACCCCGTAGATCGTCCCTTGGAGCTCCTTCAGAGCACGACTCGATTCGGAAACAACTGGGGACAGCGAGAGGAGAATATTGATCTGGTTGGTCACCAGGAGCCGGTTGTTCTCATACCGGTCACATAGAGAATTCTTCGCCGCCTCGAAGCCGTCGTTGGTCAACGGGGATTTTTTCACGATGGCTTTTGGATCGCCACTGGTATTCGTGGTTAAGTGGTACAGTTTTTCGACGGGTGAGAGTGTAGGATTATGAATGTAAATGGCTGTGAAGAGGTCCCGAAAAGTGGGCCAGCGAACGTAATCCCCCGTGAACACTTCGTTGTCACAGGGTGGCAGTCGACAGCCGCCATTGGAGTCCGGCTGTGCAAGAAGATGGACTACTGGGCTGGCCGATTGGACCGTAAGGTCTTCTAGGCACTGTTCATAGCACGTTCGTCATAGCACGTGTCGTACATAGCTTGGATCTCGAGCTGGGTGTCAGGATCCTCGTCAACCTACGCCATGGAACAGGCCTCGAATTCAGCATCCACCTTTGCCCACATGTTCTGTAAGCGGTGTCTACGGACCTGAGCGATAGCGGGGGATGGCGTGCTGGTACCGGAAGCGGTAAAACGCTCTTTCAAACTGGTCAGCCTGCCGATGGCCGCTACCAATTTCGCACGTGCGGAGATGAATGCTGCTTGGGCCATTGGAGAAGTGCGTCGAGAGCTGATGGGGCTGGTAGGTGGAGCTGGCACCTTTAGCGTGACTTTCGAAGGGAACAGGACCGATTTGCTCTTTGCCGCAGAACTCGTACTCGGTTTGGGCGTACCGGGTAACCTTATCGGTTTAGTCACCGAGGTAGGTGTTCTTGGGTCGGAACCACTGCGTGGTGTCCTATTACCTGGAATGGACCCAACAACCCATTGGTATTGATTTGTTGGCAAGTCGGAGGCACTTTGGTATACTATGGCGATTGGGCACTAATATTGGGAGTCGGTGGCAAGTGACGACCAAAAACAATATACCCGCCGAAAGTAGGGTAGCGCGTCACTGGACTAGAAATCGATACACCCTCAAAATACAGAGTAACATATATGTATTTATGCATGCGGGTATGGATAAAGGTGGGCAAGAATATGCCGCCAATATATATGTATATATGTGTGCGGATATGGACGAATGCGGACACGAATATTTATTTATTTATTTATTTATTGGCCAACGGTTGAACCTTAACTGGCTAAACTAGCTTACATCTATCTTAAATAATACAAAGAAATCAACAAAAAAACAATTAACAATGAAACATGAAAAAATCAGACAGTAATCGTCTAACGGCTGCTTTCCCCTGGCAGAAGTCGAACCGCATCCCAGCTGGCAGCGCATTATACAGGCGAAGAGCCCTACATATAGGCTCGCTACTTCCGTAATTGCTCCGGTGGAGATCAATAGCAAAGAGTGCGTGGTCCCTAAGGCTCCTGGCAGGCGTATTGAAGCCAATCCTAATAAGCAGGTCAGGGCAATCAATATTCCCCACTACCAAGTCATAAATAAAGATTTGAGCCGCAATGGTCCTACGATTCTCGAGAGAGGAGAGATGCACAAGGCGACATCTGCACTCATAGGATGGCAATGGGACTGCAAACTGCAAAGGCTGGAGTGCAAACTTGAAAAACTTCCTCTGCAATCTCTCGATGCGCGCAATCTGACAACCCCAGTAGGGTTCCAAACCACTGAAGCATATTCAAGGCGCGAGCGCACGAGGGAAGAATATAGACTTAGCCTCGTGTATGGATCGTTGAACTGGGTTGACAGTCACAGGAGTGACTGTGGCAGCTTTCAACTTACCAATAAACCGACCCGCTAACAAGGAATTCATGAAAAGAATTTTCAGCGGCGCACAAAAAGCATCACCACAATTGCGAAGCAGGAAGGCAGAAATACCATCACTGTCGGGCTTATTAGAATTGTCGAAGTCAGCAATAGCCTCCAAGATGTCCCCCTCCAATATATCAAGTGTGCCAATATTGACAACCGAAGGGATGGAGTCAAGGATATCCGAATCATGCCACGTCGCACATGGCTCAAAATTAGACCTGAAAAAAGAAGCAAAAAGGTTTGCTATGTCACTGTCACTGTATTAGCGCTACAGAGACCAAGATACATAGCTTAGGGAAGACCACTCGTTGACCCCTTAGAGTTTATAAAGTGCCAAAATGACCTGGGATTAAGTTTGAGCCCCCTCTCAACGTCGGCAATATATTGATTATATAAAAATTTGTTGAGAAACGAAAACTCACGTCTATGCTGCACATACCTGTCCCAATCACCAGGGTCCCGGGTCCTATTAAAACGCTTAAAAAACTTATTGCGCAGATTTTTGTACCTAACGAGCCCCTTCGTATACCACGGTAACATATAGGAGCCACGCACTCTTCTGGAAGCATTTTTACCAACAAAATGACGAACAGTTTCAATGAAAACGCTATAACACGTATCAACACTAGGATGCGATAGAACAGACGCCCAGTTTACATTTAACATGTCATCCCGTATAACATTCAGGCTTACATCAGTAAAATACTAATGACAATCAAGTTCCGCTCGAGGCGAGTAACAAATGAATTTAACTGCTAGTAGCAATGGCATATGATGCATATCGCATTCTACAATCGGCTGTTCACAGCGCGTTACACGGCAGTCGACATCAGGTCCAACTAAAACTAAGTCTAGAATCTTATTTAACCTATTAAATACATTATTGACTTGGGTTAAGCCCACACTAAAACAATCATCCAAGCACAGAATTTCCTGCTGCAAGTGCACGTTGCTCGGGATCATAGCCGACGACTGCGGATCGGCGGACCACACCAACGACCCCAAATTGAAGTCGCCAACAACGCAGAGATGCTGACGGTCTTTTAAGTTAGCATGCATGCTGGTAATATTTCGCATATGCGTCTTGTAGATCTCATAGCTACTACACGGCGGAATGTACGATGCACTGACTACAAGAGCCTCCGACTGTCCGGCCACCAACACACCAATCTGATCCAACATAGTGTCTCCATCCAAGAGACAAATGGGATCACATTGAATCGTGCGTCTAACGGCCACAATGGCCCCACCCCCTCTGCAGCGATTCGTCTTGGCACAATCTCTGTCCTTACGAAACACTTGGAAAAGGTTGGGGTCAAAATACTCGTTGTCGCAGAAGCTGTCGTTGAGCCAGGTTTCAACCACGACGATGACGTCGAAATCGCACACAGCGGTTGCCAAATATACAGCCTGAGCCTTAGTGCGCATGCCCGCTACATTCTGAAAATAGATGCTTAAGGATTTGGTCCCTGCCATAGGCATGATCACGGAGGGTGGCAGCGCTGAACGGCCCGAGGGCACGGAAGCATAATCCAGAGAAGGGCTTGGCATGTCACAATCAGCAAGAGGGGCGCGGCTCGTGCGTAAAAAACGCCCAAACGCCGTAGTCCGAAACCGCAGCACACCTTCCTCGACCAGATGATTAAGCAGGGCAGCGGCGGGGAGATCCATACTGGGTACTGTGGGCGAAGAGAGTTCACCATTTGCGAGCGAACGACGGGCTACTGACTCTCCCCAAGTGTCGAGTGCAGCAACGGCGCAAGCCAAGCACACGAAGACATGCGTTGTCGAATTTTGTAGTAACGACGATGTCAGAGGCGCACTTCGATGACATAGAGCGCAAGCAAGAGCGTTGACGTCTATACCAGCAGCAGCCGTGCGAATATCGGACAAAGCGCAGAGCGAAGAAGCGGCACTGTGTTGTTGTTCCGCAGAGGTATGCCAGAAGTGATGCAGCGAGCCAATGCTGTTTTCGTAGAGGCGAGAATTTGAATTCAGAATATGTAGTAAGGAGGCGGCGAACCAGAAACCATGGGCGCCGCTCACTGGGGGTTTTTTGAAGTGGAAGGAACTGGATCTGGAGCTTCCGTAGTCGGGGTGGACGTCCGTACTGGCACAGCTGTCAACAGATTAACTGCCGTAATATCTGCTTCCGGCCTCTGCCTATGCACAAAACTGGAAACCCTTACCGACACTGGCCAGAATTTCTCCTCAAAGACGTCAGGGAACAGCGGCTCAGGTACACCAAGTTTGAAATTGACAAACTTCAATGCAGATAGATCAGCGTCCCGCTTGACCAATTTCGCACAAAAAATTTCCGCCTCAGACACCTTGAGCTTATCGGCAACAAATCTCACCACCGCCTCTGGCTCCGTTGCAGTAGAAAATCGACCAATATGCAGGTATTTTCTGCTCTGCAATACATTTAGCTGCTCACAGCTCGGCGCAATGCCTAGCAAACGCTTCGTCTTCTTTGTGCGGTTCTTTCTCACTTTTCTCCGCACAGTGACAAAGCCATCTGAAGCAGCTGATCCAGGGTCAATAACCGCAGTCGATGTGGCGGCCACTAGCCGCGGAGACTGCAACTCAGCCACAGATATGACATTGTCGGCTTTCTTCCTTGCAACAGCCGGCTTCACCTTCTTATTTAAAGTGACAGGGAGGGCAGCCATAAACTCTGACTTGAGCTCCCGATAAAGGCTCTCAAGCTTCAAAACCTTGTCGTTGAGATCGTCAATTTTCGAGTGTGAGTCATTCGCAATCACACAATTGTCGCACTGCCACATAAGGTTAGGCAGATTAACCAACATTTTCACCGCATCTGCATGCAAATCAATGCACGACAGATGAAACGCACGGCGGCACAACGACGAACAGCGTACGGCATCAAAGCCACGAAGCTGAGCGGCCGTAACGTCCGAATCGCATTCCGAGCATTGATAAAGCATAGCGAAAGCACGACCGAACGCAGTGAGAGCTGACTGAAGACTACGGACTAGAACATATACATATATATATGCAGACGCAAGAAAATGCAGCCAGTATATATGTATACGGATATGGACGAATGCGGACACGAATATGCAGTTCAATATATACGGATGTAGGTGCGTGTAATTGCGGATTAGTGCATATATACATATATAGACGCAAGAATATGCAGCCAATATATATGTATATATGTCTGCGGACAAGAATATGTCGTTAAGTCTGGTGTGTGGGTGTACTGATGTACGTAGTTAGCAGGAGCGGAAGATCGGAGAACGGACAGAATAGCCGCTTGGAATTGGACGGAAAAAACAAGATCACGGCACTGATGTTTTGTATGTCGTACTTATCTTGATTGAGCGAGCCGCCTAAGCTTGCTGGGGTGGCTTCTCCTTATGATGAAGGTGAATATCCAGCTCGAAGGACAAATGTTTGTAGGGGGCGGATCACCAGGTATTCACAATCACGGAATAGTATTGCAGCAGTATTCTAGTTCAAGATGTATTTCACGAGCGTTCTCTTAGGGGTATTTATAACTAGCGTAAGTAATTTAAGTATCGTATGTATCGAAAATAATCCGTGGGTATATTGATCGTCCGATTCTCTTTGTAGTAGTCAGACGTGTTTTTGTTTTGCGCTCCGCTTACTCTCTTCCTATTTTGCTTAAAAAGCCGGTGTTTTATGAAAATAACCCCTAAAAAAATTCATAAATTAACAACCTCCTATATCATCTTTTTCTTGATCGCGAGTGCATGCCTGTTTGCTGTGAAAAACATAATTTAAATTATTATTTTTGCATCGCCTAACAGCGTGTTTTTGTTTGTGCTTTTCGTAAGTACACGTAAGTACAGTAAGTACAGTATAATATTTAGCCGCTCTCACCTAATAGTTTTGCTGATTTATCACTCTCTCCCTATTACCCACACTTAAATAACTGTTCTTCTTCTCTCGCTCTCGATATTTTCTGTGCAGTAGCGCTCTCTCTCTCTCTCTCAAGTGTAGCTGCGATAACCGCTCTTATTCTTACTTATTCCTCTCTTGGCGTTTATTTTGGCACACTGGTCTGATATCAGTTTTTTTGGAAAGAAAAAATAATAAAATAATTTTTACATTTTAACATGGAATTCTCTGTGGTCTGTGTTAAGAAAACCTGCAAGAAGCAGATCACCCATGACCAGCCGAGTATCCCATGCTGGCTCTGCGATAGCGTAGTGCACGCTAAATGCGCCGGGATCACCGGTCTCGTGGGTGATGCCATCTCAAAAAATAATGGCCTGCATTATAGCTGTGAGGCATGCCGTCCGGTTGAGAAGGAGATGGCAGCGTTTATGAGGCAGACCCGGAAGGGCTTTAGGGAGCTGACCGTGGGCTTCAAAGAGCAATACGATCGGCTCCTAGCCATGGAGTCTCAGTTTAGTAGTTTCAAACTACTGACTGAGTCACCTAGGCGCAAAAAGGTCACTTCGCGGGATCTGCATGTGCCGACTGCCCCTCGACCGGCCGATGCTGACAAGCTGACTCCGACCACCCCAAAAGTGCAGCAGTTGATATCGTTCGCCGCTCCAAAGGCAACGACAGCTGCTAGTGATGAAAATTCGGTAGCCGAATTTATCGCGTCGGAGAGCATGCAGCCAAGACCGTCTGTAGCGTCCGTGTCCGTAGTATCAAATTCATTAGCTGTCTCCGCAATTCCGACCCCACCAGTCAATATACGACCCGGACCACCGGGTATTACCATCACAGATGATAGGCCTGTGGTGCCAAGATTGGTCGGGATCCCACCAAAGAGACATGTTTTTGTCTCACGACTTGCCCCTGACTCCACAATTAAAGATGTGACGGCTTAACTCCGCACCAGCAGCACCTATGCAGATCACTTATATCTCCAACTCAACATGGATTTATAAGGCGGAGATCAACCACTACAAATTTATTGGAGTTTACCTCCTTTATAATAAAAGGCTTTCAAGGTTATTTACAGACGGATGTTGTTTACACCGATTTTAGTAAAGCGTTCGATTCTGTAAACCATTCCCTCCTAGCACAAAAGCTCGACCTTCTAGGGTTCCCGCCCAATCTCCTGAGATGGATCTCTAGCTACCTTTGTTCTAGGTCTCAAAGAGTCCTTTTCAAAAACTTTCTGTCCTCACCAGTTATGGTGACTTCGGGTGTACCACAGGGCAGCCATCTAGGCCCCTTACTCTTTACACTCTTTATAAATGACCTGCCTTCTGTATTAACATACTCTCGAGTACTTATGTATGCGGATGATGTTAAGCTCTGTGTCCAGTATAAGGACATTTCTTTTCAATCCAGATTGCAATCCGATCTCGATAGATTTCAGTCTTGGTGTTGTGCAAATTTATTAAACCTTAATGCTTCAAAATGTAAAGTAATGACTTTCCATCGCTCCAGCGCCTTTCTGGTTCCTTACACCCTTTTTGGTGGTTCTCTTGAGAGAATTACCCGGGTTGATGATCTTGGTGTTCTACTAGATCCCAAGTTAAAGTTTTCAGAACACATTTCTACCATGGTGAATAAGGCCATGGACGTGCTTGGGTTTATAAAGAGGGGGTCAAAGGAATTTGACGACCCCTATATAACAAAGACTCTCTACACCTCTCTGGTTCGTCCGATTTTAGAATACGGCTCTTGTGTATGGTGCCCTCAGTACAACGTACATCGGGACCGTATAGAATCAGTTCAGAAAAACTTTTTACTTTTTGCTCTTCGAGGCCTCGGCTGGGATGCAGGTGTGAGACTACCATCCTACTCTAATAGATTGCTCCTAATAAACCTTCCAACCTTAGCTAATCGTAGGAAAATGCTTGGAGTGATTTTTGTGCACAACTTGATCAAGGGTGACATAGATAGCCCTGACCTGTTGATCCGCATAAACTTCACGATTCCTATTAGAAGCACTAGGAACTATACACCCTTGTTTATTACTCCTTGCATGAACCATTTAGGGTCCTATGCTCGGATTATAATTCCCTCTATCATATTGTATCTACCACTAACTCCCTTCCCAGTCTTAAATTACAGATACTCTTATATCTTTCCCGTAACTAGTAATTACTTCGCTTCTTTAGTTAGATTTGTTCTACTTTTCCTCAAACACTAGTCTAACACCTATCCTTCCTGCATGTCCGCGATCGGTTCGGTAAACGAGTCGCGCGTTATGCGGCAGCGCCCCTCGGTCGGTTGGGCGGGAGGTGGGCTGCGTTCTTGCCTGGGATCCGCGCGTAACAGCCATTGGCTGGTGTCGCTTGGGCCACTTGATGGTGCAGTCATTGCATATCAACGTCCTAAAGATATATGTGGTTCGACTTTGACCGATCGAAACGGGGGTGGGAGCGTAACTAAACAGCCCAGCTCTAGCTAGTGGCCGCCTGAGCACCGGTTTGCTCTCCCGAGTGCCGTGTGCAAGAGCGCGAGAGAGCGAGCGAGCCACAGTGCGCTGCAGAAGTTTGCTGCTGCTCTCAACATACGGTTTTCCGCTCGTCTTCGGTCTGGCTGTCCTGGTCTGCGGGGTCTTCGTTTCTGTGGAACCCTCTGAGGTCCGCCAGGTTAGCGGTTCTTCGTTTCCGGCTCGTCAAGTGCTGTAAGCGGATAACGTTGGGCGAGGCGAAGCACTGTACTCGGTAGGGTCCATCAAATTTTGGGGCTAATTTAGCCGCGAAGCCATCAGCGGCGTTAGAAAGGTAATGTTGGCGTACCAATACCAAGGATCCGATCGTCGGGCCATTGTCTTCTACGTAGGTTATAGTGTCGTCCTTGTTCCTGGCTTGCTTGTTGATGGTTGTTTCGAACGATGTCAAATACTTCCTTTAGCCGGGCTGCTTTAGAGAGCGCTAGTTCCGGTGTGCTCCCGGTTCCGGTGGTGACCTCGTCATATAAAGCACCAGGCAAACGGGGTTCTCGGCCGTGTACCAAGAAGGCAGAGCTGAATCCTGTCGTATCCGAGATGCTAGAATTGATGGCCAAGGACAACTCGGGAAGTAGTTCGTCCCAGGTCCTTTGTTCTTCGTTGATGAATTGGGATATCATCGTTTTGATAGTCCTATTAGCCCTCTCCGTGGGATTTTCTTGGGTGCAGTAGGGCGTGGTGTGTTGTAGCGCTACCCCGGCTGATTTGAGAAACGCTTTAAAAGATCGGCTGGTAATTTGGGTGCCATTATCGCATACGAACAGCTTCGGGACTCCAAACTGGCTGAGAATTCGCTCACGGCAGGCCCGTTCGAGGTTCGTTGCGGTAGCGTCCTCAGGGGAACCAATTCGACCCACTTTGAAAAACATCGAAAAACACTAGTAAGGTGGTGTTAGAGCGTGGCAGGGGTCCAACGAAGTCGGCGCACAGTGTCGCGAATGGCTCGTTGACTTGACGGGAAAGCATCTTACCGGCGGGCTTCTGTTGCATTATCTTGAATTTTTGGCAGCTGAGGCACCCTCGGACGTATTGGTGTACGTCTTGATACATGCCGGGCCAGTAATACCTCTGCGATATCCTAGTGATGGTTTTCCGTACACCGAGGTATCCGGCGGTCGGCTGGTCGTGACATTTGCGTAACACCCTCAGGCGGCTGTCCTTGGGTACGCAAAGCTTCCACGAAACGTAGTCTTCGTCGTCGGCTCGATGTCCCAAGTGTCGCTAGAGTTGTCCGTTTTCGTAAGTATAGTCCGGGTACTTCTGTGGTTCATCTCGCACTTGTCGTATTCTCTGTTTCAACCAGGGACAGTTCGTCTTTTCTTCTTCCATATACGCGAGGGTTTCTAATGGGTGCCTCGATAATGCCTCGGCCACCACATTCTGTTTTCCCGGTCGGTATTGTACGTCATACTGGTACTGTTGTAGTTCGAGTGCCCATCTTGCCACTCTCCCGTAGGGACTTTCGAGGGTGTTAAGCCACTTTAACGCGAGGTGGTCGATGATGACGTTGAATCGGTAGCCTTCGAGGTAACAACGGAGTTTCCTGATTGCCCATATCACGGCTAGACATTCTTTGTCCGTGGCAGAGTAATTTTCCTTGGCCTGCTTGAGGCGCCGACTGACATATGCGATGACTCGTTCCGTGCCTTCGATGGCTTGAGTAAGGACGGCGCCTATTCCGAGGTTGCTCGCATCAGTTTTTAGTGAAAACTTAGCAGAGAAGTCGGGGCAAGCGAGGACGGGGGCGGTGGTTAGGAGTACTTTCAGGTTGTCAAAAGCCTCTTGTTGCTCCGGGGTCCATGTCCACGCACGTCCCTTCTTCAAAAGCTGGGACATGGGCTGGACTACGGCGGCGAAATTCGGGACAAACCTGCGGTACCACGATGCCATCCCGATGCACTGGCGAAGCTCTTTAAGGTTGGTGGGCGGTCTCAGGTTCTTCACTGCCGGTATTTTGTCAGGGTCAGTGTGGATACCTTTTTCGCTAGCTACGTGGCCCAGATACTTGATGCGGCTTTGGAAGAAGGCGCATTTGTCGGCGTTGATCCGTAGGTTGGGCTTGCGCAATCGTGTGAAAACTTGATTTAGATTTTGCAAATGTTCAGCATAGTCCTCACCGACGATCACTATATCATCCAGGTATGCGAACGCGAACGGCTCCACACGGATGTATGTAACGCCCAGAAGGAAGCGTTTCCGACCCCATAAAGTACATATATTCTTGATCAACATCAATAGCCGAGTCGATATAGCCATGTCTGTCTGTCCGTCCGTCCGTCCTTATTAGCGCCTATATCTCAGAGACTATTAAGGCTAGAGCAACCAAATTTTGTATCCAGTCTCCTGTGTTATCATACCACTCCAAGTGTATTTCAAAATTTCGCCCCACCCCCTTCCGCCCCCACAAACGCAAAATCATAGAGGATGACCATTTCTATCAGAGTATTGAATCTGAATCAGATCGGATTCTTTATATACATATATACTTTTGATCAGCATCAATAGCCGAGTCGATATAGCCATGTCTGTCCGTCCGTCCGTCCTTTTGTCCGCTTTTATTAGCGCCTAGATCTCAGAGACTATAAAATATTATCTCACTACTACAAGTGCATTTCAAAATTTCGCCTCGCCACCTTCCGCCAACACAATTTTTAAGATAAAAGAAAAATAAAAACGCAGAATCATAGAGGATGACTATTTCTAACAGAGTGTTGAACCTGAATCAGATCGGATAATATAGCCACAATGAAGAAAACCATTTCAAAAGGCATCATTCCCTCTTGCTCTCTCTCACACGCCACCCCCACGACCATTCGTGCAGCTGAGCGTCTAGTTCTTACAGACTATTAGAGCTAAATCAACCAAACTTTCTATTCTTTCTTTGATATCACTTTAATACAATTGTATTCCAATTTTTGGCCACAATAAATAAAACCATTTAGAGAAGCAGCTTCATCTCTCGCTCTCTCTCACACTCCCCGTCTGCTTTGTCCTTCCATCCAGATGAGCGCCTAAATCTCACAGACTATAGAAGCTTGAACCAAATTTTGTATATATATAATAAAGTACATATATATTTTCATATTCTGATTGGATGAGCTGTTATAGGTAGGGGAGGGGTACATGCGATTGCACGTGTTCAATCTGTGAAAAGAAGAGAATTTTCCATCAAAGAAACTGCAAAATCAAAACAAAACTGGCAAGCACGTGCGCTCTCTATCTCTCTTTGTTTCCCCTTCCACTTTCTGACCAAGACCCTCTCTCTCATCAAACAAACGGGATGCGCGACGCGCTTGACATGTCTTAGCAAGATCCCCTCTTACCTCTTTTTTTCTTTAGGACGTTGATGTGCAATGACTGCACCATCAAGTGGCCCAAGCGACACCAGCCGATGGCTGTTACGCGCGGATCCCAGGCAAGAACGCAGCCCACCTCCCGCCCAACCGACCGAGGGGCGCTGCCGCATAACGCGCGACTCGTTTACCGAACCGATCGCGGACATGCAGGAAGGATAGGTGTTAGACTAGTGTTTGAGGAAAAGTAGAACAAATCTAACTAAAGAAGCGAAGTAATTACTAGTTACGGGAAAGATATAAGAGTATCTGTAATTTAAGACTGGGAAGGGAGTTAGTGGTAGATACAATATGATAGAGGGAATTATAATCCGAGCATAGGACCCTAAATGGTTCATGCAAGGAGTAATAAACAAGGGTGTATAGTTCCTAGTGCTTCTAATAGGAATCGTGAAGTTTATGCGGATCAACAGGTCAGGGCTATCTATGTCACCCTTGATCAAGTTGTGCACAAAAATCACTCCAAGCATTTTCCTACGATTAGCTAAGGTTGGAAGGTTTATTAGGAGCAATCTATTAGAGTAGGACGGTAGTCTCACACCTGCATCCCAGCCGAGGCCTCGAAGAGCAAAAAGTAAAAAGTTTTTCTGAACTGATTCTATACGGTCCCGATGTACGTTGTACTGAGGGCACCATACACAAGAGCCGTATTCTAAAATCGGACGAACCAGAGAGGTGTAGAGAGTCTTTGTTATATAGGGGTCGTCAAATTCCTTTGACCCCCTCTTTATAAACCCAAGCACGTCCATGGCCTTATTCACCATGGTAGAAATGTGTTCTGAAAACTTTAACTTGGGATCTAGTAGAACACCAAGATCATCAACCCGGGTAATTCTCTCAAGAGAACCACCAAAAAGGGTGTAAGGAACCAGAAAGGCGCTGGAGCGATGGAAAGTCATTACTTTACATTTTGAAGCATTAAGGTTTAATAAATTTGCACAACACCAAGACTGAAATCTATCGAGATCGGATTGCAACCTGGATTGAAAAGAAACGTCCTTATATTGGACACAGAGCTTAACATCATCCGTATACATAAGTACTCGAGAGTATGTTAATACAGAAGGCAGGTCATTTATAAAGAGTGTAAAGAGTAAGGGGCCTAGATGGCTGCCCTGTGGTACACCCGAAGTCACCATAACTGGTGAGGACAGGGAGTTTCTAGATCATCTAGTAAACAGAATTTTAACCGTTAAAGGTAGGGGAGGGGGAAACGCAAATGTTTTCGCTCTAAAAATGCATGTGGAAGGAATGAGAAAAATAGCGTTACATTTGTTTGAGTTTTTCTCTCTATCCCTCTCTTTCCACTTAAGAACTATCTGCCCCACTATCTAAACAAGTACTCTCTCAATAGAGCAACTGTCTATTTATACTCATCCGTATGTCTTGCGCCCTCTCAAAATCATATGTTTGAAACCAAAACATTAACCTTCAACTAGAATAGAATGGGAATAGAATTAGAAGGAGTAATTAGTAGGAATAGAGTTAGTACATACATATACTTAGAAACTGCTCAGACAGACTTTTTCGTGTAAAAATTTAATTTTCTCCATTCGTTCTGCCTTGCTCCAAATTGCTCTATTCTCTTTTCTCTTGAGTGACTCTCGCGGAAAAAACGGCCGAATTTCAGTAGGCATTTTGTGGGTATAACCAGTCGATATCGAGCCGTGGAGAGCGATAGAGACTTTTCGATTGCCGATTGCGAATAAATTCACTTATTAATCACATTTTAACTAGTTTAGCTTTTAACTTATTAAATACAAGTAGTGCTTGAAATTTAAGCTAAAGGGCTTTAGATTTTTTGTGCCGATCGTCAGTTAAAAGCTAATAACAGTTGCTAACTGCGACGGTGCATCGCGCGTTTTTTGGTGTTGCTGCTGACGTCGCTGATTTTTTGGAGACTGAGGCCGGACGTCGCTGCTTCTATAGCGGCTAAGGACGAACGTCGCTGCTCTCGCCAGGGGACGTCGCTGCTTCGCAAAAAGTCGTATATTTATTTATTTTTAATTTCGTTTGTAGTTTTTGTAGCATAATATTTGTAGCAAATTATATAGAATAATTTGCTTTATTTTATGTAAATATATATACACAATATTAATTATTATTAATAATATAATTAATTAAATTTTAATTATATTATTAATTCTTATTAATATTAAATTATAAAATTAATTATTGATTTTATTTTATTAGGTATTTATTTCATTTTATTTGTATTCTTTTTATATTATTTCATCATATTTTATTTTATTTTTATTTATCACATTTAATTTTATTATACATTTTATTATACCTCGAAAGAATAGACAATCTGCTTCTCAACAGTCTCAGAGACGTAACCGATACTAACCGTCGGTCCAGACGAAGACGCAACCAAAGGTATAGGGCCAGAGGGCAGAGTCAGAATAGTGCCGAACATACAGTTAGAGTAGAAGACGCGCAGATTAGACGTGAGGAGCAAGAGGCCAATACTCTGCGTCGGTTCTGGCGAAGGCAGGACACAAACTATACGTCTACAGAACAGGGACCCAATACAGCACAACATGTGCTACGACGAACAGACGCACAGGTAAGACGTGCGGAGCAAGTGGCCGGCACTTTGCGTCGGTCCAGACGAAGACAGGACTTGGACTAACGAGCTAAAGAGCAGGCACAGAATACAGTAGGACACATACAAAGACGAACAGATGCACAGGTTAGAAGTCAGGAGCAAGTGGCCAAAACTCTGCGTCGGTCCGGACGAAGATAGGACGTGGACTACAGGGCTACAGAGCAGGCACAGAATACAGTAGGACATATACAGAGGCGAGCAGACGCCCAGGTTACACGTCAGGAGCAAGTGGCCGATACTCTGCGTCGGTCCAGACGAAGACAGGACGTGGACTATAAGGCTACAGAGCTGGCACAGAATACAGTAGGACATTTACAAAGACGAACAGACCCACAGATAAGACGTGAGGAGCAAAGGACAAAAACAGAGAGGCGACAGCGCATACGTATAAATAATGAAAGGAGACGGATATTAGAAAGAGAGCAGGATAGAGTTCGCAGGATACAAGAAAGGAGTTTAGCTGATCGTAGGCGTAGCGAGAGATACTCTGGCACGTCAATCTGCGCGTGTCGCAGCTCGACAGTCAGCAATTGACGCTGCCAGAGCTGTAAGTCAGAGAGTTAGCCAATATAGAAGCGATAGCAGTAATAGAGATGAGCAACATTTAAGAAACGCCTCCCGAATGCAGCAAGAACGAGCAAATATCTCCCAGGAGGATAGGGCACATGTCGGACCCAGAATCAGGCTTAGTGGCCAAGAAGCTCTAAAAGTTTATATATGTTCCTGATCAGGTTTGCCTTTCTTGTAAAGGCCTGTGGTTCCCCAAACAAATTTCCAAGATTCCTCGCGTCCCTTTAGAAAGTGATTGCGAGTTTATTGCTGAAATCTTTGCTCTTGCAAGTCTTCTAGAATTCCCTTCTGACTGCCCAACATTAAAATTCTGCAGAACATGTTATACCATTATTATTATTATTATTATAAACTGCTCGACTGCTTAAAGGGGCTCACTCCATTAGAGGAACGACTGATTTCTCCTCGACTTCCATTTATGATAATTAAGCCATTATTGCCTGGGGGAAAAGGCCAAAATGCCATTAAAGGAGCAGTTGTAAACGTCCCTATTTCTGTAAGTGATATCGTGAAGGAGCTTCCACGAGCTTTCCATGAAGCCCAGGTTATTCAGCTCCACCTGAAGCGTAGAAAAGAGTATCTTCATGCCTTCATGGCTGCAACCATTAGACCTTCCAAAATTTTTGAAGCACTTCATTATTTAATTAGCACAGATTTGTATAAAAAGCACAATGTCGTAGTTAATGAGCAATGGATCGCTGGTTTCACATCCGATATTGTTCCATTCGTAGCATCTCAAGCAGACGCAGCCTCTTTAGAAAGTATCCAAAATAGAGATAGGATTGTAAACACAGAGCCAGCCCAACCCGACGAGGAGGTAGAGGCCGAAACGCTCAAACCTGGTGGTCAGGAAACTCTGCTTGAAAATAACGTACCATTCGATGATAGGATTATAAAAATCGCACCAGGGCAAGGACAACGACCTCTTGATATGGTCTTAGATATTGACTCGGAAGAGTTATCTTTTCCCACTATTTATGCAGGCGTCAAGAGACAATCTTCAGAAAGTTTTACAACCATTGTTAGATCAGAGCTTCGAAATGTAGATAGGAGAGGTTGTAGATCTGATAAACTGTTCTTTAATTACAAGAAGTTAGAACTCACTAATATTCGCAATAATATTTCTATCTGCTTACGTAAGCGGAGCACGTCCAGTGCTGTAACGGCAGCTAATGCTCTTAATGAGCATTTCATAGCGGGACTTATTAACCACGATGAGGGTTCTTCGAGATATTCGCTCGTCTCCGGCTCATTGGGAGGAAGAAAAGAAGAAGTTTATGGCCATGATTCGTCAGTTCGGCCTGTCGACTTTTTTCATCACTCTGTCTGCTGCTGAAACGCGGTGGCCAGAGTTGCTCGATTTGCTTAAAAGCAATGTATATAGAGAGATCATTAGCGAAGAAGAAGCAATGAATCTACAGTACAACGAAAAGGAGCGTCTCATCAAGGCATATCCAGTTACTTGTGCTAGGTACTTTGATCATAGGTATCGTGAGCTTTTGAAAGATATGAGGAATCAGGAGGGCATTTTCGGAGAAAACTTCGTCATCAAGTATTATTGGCGTGTTGAATTTCAACAAAGAGGTTCCCCCCACATTCGCCGTATGTTTTGGCTGAAAGGTGCCCCAGCAGTGGATTTTACCAGTACTGAGTCAATTTCAACAGTTGTAGCCTTCATTAATACACACATTACAGTAGATAACACAGACTCAGAATTAGCTCCGTATGTTGAATACCAAAAGCATAGGCATACAAACATGACATGTCTTAAAAAAGTCAAAAGAAGGGGGAAACAATTTTGTAGATTCGGTATTCCATACCCTCCAATGCCCCAAACGGAGATATTGAGTCCACTGGCGGAGGAAACTCGAAACCTTGATTTTCACCAAGGAAATTTTAGGAAAATTCAAGACCTACTAAATTCTGAGCATATTTGAGAATTTCCTTTCCCACGAGCAAGTGAGCCTCAATTACGAGGACTACAAATATGCAATATGTTCTGGTTTGAAGAAACCACAAATTTTTCTAAAGAGGTCGTTTGCTGAGATTAACGTTAATGCTTATAATAAGCACATTCTTTCAATGCAAAGGGCCAATATGGATATCCAATTCATTTTGGACCCCTATGTATGCTGTAGCTATATAATAAATTATATAAATAAATCCCAAAGGGGTATTTCTAAGCTTATGCGCGAGGCGGTAAGAGAAGTGCAAGGGGGCAATTAGGCATAAGCTACAGCCCATTGTTCACAAATTTATTTCTGGCACTGAGATATCTGCTCAGGAAGCCGTATATTGTTGTCTAGGCATTCCGTTGTCCGGATCTAGCAACAAATGTGTTCATGTTAATACTTTCCCTCTAGAGCAACGAGTGCGAATGGTCAAATCCAAAAGCATCCTACAAAATAGGAATCAGGACTCCACTGACATATTCGTCAAAGGATTGCTGGAGCGGTACGAACAAAGACCAACCAATCTTCAGGGCCTGTGTTTGGCCGATTTTGCAGCACATTATGAATTTACTTAAAGCGGGAAAAGAGTTAGCCAAAATAGCGATGATGAAGGGGACGAAGAAAATGAGGTAGAAGTAGGAGTCTTTCTCCCTCTCCGCGATAATAGTGGTTTTATTAGGGAACGGACCAAGCCATCCACTTTAAGTATATGAGGTTTAATATAAATACAGATAGGTCTAACTATTTTAGGGCATTAGTCATGCTGTTTTATCCGTAGAGAGATGAAGAAAGAGATTTAGTGAGCGCTAATTGCGAGGATGTTTATAACAATCATCAGGGTTTAGTTAGTTCAAATTTCCAAAAATACAATGCGTTAGCAGATTTAGAAGACGTGCTTAGGAAGGCCATGGAAGCCGAAGCCAATAGGGAGGAAAATGTAGAAGAGGCAATTCATGAGACCATTGACGAGCAGAAGGACGTGGACTACAGGGCTACAGAGCAGGCACAGAATACAGTAGGACATATACAGAGGCGAGCAGACGCCCAGGTTACACGTCAGGAGCAAGTGGCCGATACTCTGCGTCGGTCCAGACGAAGACAGGACGTGGACTATAAGGCTACAGAGCTGGCACAGAATACAGTAGGACATTTACAAAGACGAACAGACCCACAGATAAGACGTGAGGAGCAAAGGACAAAAACAGAGAGGCGACAGCGCATACGTATAAATAATGAAAGGAGACGGATATTAGAAAGAGAGCAGGATAGAGTTCGCAGGATACAAGAAAGGAGTTTAGCTGATCGTAGGCGTAGCGAGAGATACTCTGGCACGTCAATCTGCGCGTGTCGCAGCTCGACAGTCAGCAATTGACGCTGCCAGAGCTGTAAGTCAGAGAGTTAGCCAATATAGAAGCGATAGCAGTAATAGAGATGAGCAACATTTAAGAAACGCCTCCCGAATGCAGCAAGAACGAGCAAATATCTCCCAGGAGGATAGGGCACATGTCGGACCCAGAATCAGGCTTAGTGGCCAAGAAGCTCTAAAAGTTTATATATGTTCCTGATCAGGTTTGCCTTTCTTGTAAAGGCCTGTGGTTCCCCAAACAAATTTCCAAGATTCCTCGCGTCCCTTTAGAAAGTGATTGCGAGTTTAGTGCTGAAATCTTTGCTCTTGCAAGTCTTCTAGAATTCCCTTCTGACTGCCCAACATTAAAATTCTGCAGAACATGTTATACCATTATTATTATTATTATTATAAACTGCCCGACTGCTTAAAGGGGCTCACTCCATTAGAGGAACGACTGATTTCTCCTCGACTTCCATTTATGATAATTAAGCCATTATTGCCTGGGGGAAAAGGCCAAAATGCCATTAAAGGAGCAGTTGTAAACGTCCCTATTTCTGTAAGTGATATCGTGAAGGAGCTTCCACGAGCTTTCCATGAAGCCCAGGTTATTCAGCTCCACCTGAAGCGTAGAAAAGAGTATCTTCATGCCTTCATGGCTGCAACCATTAGACCTTCCAAAATTTTTGAAGCACTTCATTATTTAATTAGCACAGATTTGTATAAAAAGCACAATGTCGTAGTTAATGAGCAATGGATCGCTGGTTTCACATCCGATATTGTTCCATTCGTAGCATCTCAAGCAGACGCAGCCTCTTTAGAAAGTATCCAAAATAGAGATAGGATTGTAAACACAGAGCCAGCCCAACCCGACGAGGAGGTAGAGGCCGAAACGCTCAAACCTGGTGGTCAGGAAACTCTGCTTGAAAATAACGTACCATTCGATGATAGGATTATAAAAATCGCACCAGGGCAAGGACAACGACCTCTTGATATGGTCTTAGATATTGACTCGGAAGAGTTATCTTTTCCCATTATTTATGCAGGCGTCAAGAGACAATCTTCAGAAAGTTTTACAACCATTGTTAGATCAGAGCTTCGAAATGTAGATAGGAGAGGTTGTAGATCTGATAAACTGTTCTTTAATTACAAGAAGTTAGAACTCACTAATATTCGCAATAATATTTCTATCTGCTTACGTAAGCGGAGCACGTCCAGTGCTGTAACGGCAGCTAATGCTCTTAATGAGCATTTCATAGCGGGACTTATTAACCACGATGAGGGTTCTTCGAGATATTCGCTCGTCTCCGGCTCATTGGGAGGAAGAAAAGAAGAAGTTTATGGCCATGATTCGTCAGTTCGGCCTGTCGACTTTTTTCATCACTCTGTCTGCTGCTGAAACGCGGTGGCCAGAGTTGCTCGATTTGCTTAAAAGCAATGTATATAGAGAGATCATTAGCGAAGAAGAAGCAATGAATCTACAGTACAACGAAAAGGAGCGTCTCATCAAGGCATATCCAGTTACTTGTGCTAGGTACTTTGATCATAGGTATCGTGAGCTTTTGAAAGATATGAGGAATCAGGAGGGCATTTTCGGAGAAAACTTCGTCATCAAGTATTATTGGCGTGTTGAATTTCAACAAAGAGGTTCCCCCCACATTCGCCGTATGTTTTGGCTGAAAGGTGCCCCAGCAGTGGATTTTACCAGTACTGAGTCAATTTCAACAGTTGTAGCCTTCATTAATACACACATTACAGTAGATAACACAGACTCAGAATTAGCTCCGTATGTTGAATACCAAAAGCATAGGCATACAAACATGACATGTCTTAAAAAAGTAAATAGAAGGGGGAAACAATTTTGTAGATTCGGTATTCCATACCCTCCAATGCCCCAAACGGAGATATTGAGTCCACTGGCGGAGGAAACTCCAAACCTTGATTTTCACCAAGGAAATTTTAGGAAAATTCAAGACCTACTAAATTCTGAGCATATTTGAGAATTTCCTTTCCCACGAGCAAGTGAGCCTCAATTACGAGGACTACAAATATGCAATATGTTCTGGTTTGAAGAAACCACAAATTTTTCTAAAGAGGTCGTTTGCTGAGATTAACGTTAATGCTTATAATAAGCACATTCTTTCAATGCAAAGGGCCAATATGGATATCCAATTCATTTTGGACCCCTATGTATGCTGTAGCTATATAATAAATTATATAAATAAATCCCAAAGGGGTATTTCTAAGCTTATGCGCGAGGCGGTAAGAGAAGTGCAAGGGGGCAATTAGGCATAAGCTACAGCCCATTGTTCACAAATTTATTTCTGGCACTGAGATATCTGCTCAGGAAGCCGTATATTGTTGTCTAGGCATTCCGTTGTCCGGATCTAGCAACAAATGTGTTCATGTTAATACTTTCCCTCCAGAGCAACGAGTGCGAATGGTCAAGTCCAAAAGCATCCTACAAAATAGGAATCAGGACTCCACTGACATATTCGTCAAAGGATTGCTGGAGCGGTACGAACAAAGACCAACCAATCTTCAGGGCCTGTGTTTGGCCGATTTTGCAGCAAATTATGAATTTACTTAAAGCGGGAAAAGAGTTAGCCAAAATAGCGATGATGAAGGGGACGAAGAAAATGAGGTAGAAGTAGGAGTCTTTCTCCCTCTCCGCGATAATAGTGGTTTTATTAGGGAACGGACCAAGCCATCCACTTTAAGTATATGAGGTTTAATATAAATACAGATAGGTCTAACTATTTTAGGGCATTAGTCATGCTGTTTTATCCGTAGAGAGATGAAGAAAGAGATTTAGTGAGCGCTAATTGCGAGGATGTTTATAACAATCATCAGGGTTTAGTTAGTTCAAATTTCCAAAAATACAATGCGTTAGCAGATTTAGAAGACGTGCTTAGGAAGGCCATGGAAGCCGAAACCAATAGGGAGGAAAATGTAGAAGAGGCAATTGATGAGACCATTGATGAGCAGTTTGGGGCTTTAGCGATTCCCGAAATAAGCTCACAAATAAATGTTCTGAACTTGGATGACCAGGCAACGGATGAAGATAGGAGTGTTCGATTAGTTAAGCTTCCTCAGATTGTTTCCCCTACGTTGTTAGCCAGTTTAATAAGATCGCTTAAATTGAGGAAAATAGCTTATCTCACCCATGTTCTGCATAATGTGAGATATAAGGCAGTTTTTTATGAGTTTGTAGGTGGCGGCGCAGGCGTCGGCAAGAGTAGGACAATATCTACCATTTTTCAGACCATTTCCCAGGAGTTTAATCGTAGACCAGGATCTAACCCAGAAACTGTTAAGGTTCTTCTGTGTGCTCCCACAGGAAAAGCTGCATTCGGTATTGGAGGTGCCACACTTCACTCCATGTTTTCTTTACCTTTTAATCAGTCTAACCATGCCATTAAACAGTTGGGTCCAGATTTGTTAAATACCTTGGGTTCAAGATTTATTGATCTTAAAATTCTAATAATTGACGAAATTTCTATGGTCGGTGAAAAAATGTTTTCGTATTTGGATAAGCGCCTAAAAAAAATATTTTCAAGGCCCGAGAGTGCTTTTGGTGGCATTTCTGTTATCGTGTTCGGCGATCTAACGCAGTTATGTCCAGTAGGTGTGCGTTGGATATTTAAATCCTCATCAGGAGCGCATAATCCATACAGTGCGATAGTTGGCTCTAGTCTCTGGGATAGCTTCAAGTTTTTCGAACTAACAGAGATAATGCGACAGCGAGATGACCAAGATTTTGCAACCGCACTTAATATCATGGCATCGGCCGAAATGACGTCAGGTTAGGTAAGGTTAACCTGCACGACCATCCTAGGGTCGCCCATAGGCCAGTATGGCGGTTAGTTAGCCGGTTATTTATGGACCTTTACGCGGGTGGGGGCTCGATTGCCCCAAATTCATCGCATTTCCTGCAGCGGTTCCTGTCGGTGATATTTAGTCTGGCTGCGTGTGATGCGGCCATGCAGTGACCTGTCAATAATCCCTCCAGCAGTCTGCAGTCTTTCCGTGAAAGGTGCAGCAGATAGTGGCTGAGTTTCTTGCTACGTTTTTTGCACATGATTTTCGAGACTCTGCAGTTGGTCGTGCTCCTCCACCTGCTCTCGTTTTCTAGTCTAGCCAGTTTTCTAGATCGCCCTGTAGCTTTCTGAGTGAGACAGTCACATTTTCTGCTCTTTCTGTCGCCAACCCGACGCCTTCCTTTACCAGAACTCCGCTTCATTTCCTTCGATGCCCTGATGGCTGGGAACCCAATAGATCCGCACTGACTTGGTCGTGCAAAGTGAGTCCAATGCTTCCCTGCTCGCCAGGACACTTCAAGAACTTACCGTGGACGACTGCATGGATTTTATCGCCGCTTGGCTGTCTACAAACAGATTGACCACGCTATGTGATCGCCCTGCGTGTTGTGCAACCACCGCTGCTTTCCTGATGGCAAAGACTTCCACCTGGAATATGCTGCAGTGGTCTGGTAGCTTGTATGACAGCCCTATTCCGGGGTCTGTGCAGTATATGCTGGCTCCTACTCCGCCTTCCATCTTAGAGCCGTCTGTATACATGTTGAGATGTTGGGTCTGGCCTTTTTTCCATTCTTCAGGTCACAGAAATGCGTTTGTATTGATGTCGAGGCACGTTCGAGGGGTCATGTAGTCAGTATAACTGATCATGTCCCTGCCGATTGAACTATGCCCGTATGCTTGTGGCCTCTGTGCGGCCTTTCCAGCCTTCAGATGAGCGTGGATGTCCAGGGGGTCAATTCCGAGTATGGTTTCGAGTGCTTTTGCTGGAGTAGATCTCAGTGCCCCCGTGATACAGAGCAGTGCCTGTCACTGAGTCATTGCATAATCTTGTGGAACGTCTTCTTCCTGTGAGCTTGCCACCACACTAAGACTCCATACAGCAGAGTTGGTCGCACCACCGATATGTAGATCCAGCGCATTAGAGCAGGTGACAGGCCCCATGTGCTGCTGAGCATCTTCTTTGATGCGTATAGCGCAATGGTGGCCTTCTTCACCCTTTCCACTACATTGGGTCTCCATGCCAGCTTGCTATCCAATACTGTGAATAGGTATTTGACTTGTGTTTTTGGGGTTAGCCTTGTCTGGTTGACTTTCGGAGGGATCCATGACGGTACCTTGTACCTCTTGGTGAAGAGGATGAGGTCCGTCTTGTCCGCGTTGATAATGAGTCCTACTTCGTCTGCCCACTCACATATCTCCCTGAGTGTACTTTCCAGTATGGAGCTGAGGGTCGATGGACATTCACCCATAATAAGTATGCTTATGTCATCTGCATAGGCTGTTTTTTTTGGGGCTTTCCTTTCGAATCTCTTGATTAGGTCATCGACCACCACATTCCACAGTAGGGTCGACAGGACTCCACCTTGGGGTGTGCCTCTGTGTGCCCCCTTGACTATGGAGGCGGTGCCCCATTCTGATTGAACGCGTGTACAACTTAGTAGGTTCCTTATCCAGTGGCTGATTGCTGGGTGTGTGTTGGTTGCTTCTAAGCGACCCATTATTGCGCTTGTGGCCACGTTATTAAATGCTCCGGATGTGTCTACTAATACTCCTAGTGCATATTTCTTTGTGTTGAGGGCTTTCTCGACGGTAGCTTCTAGCGAGTGTAGTTCTGTTTCCACTGATTTTCCTTTAGTGTAGGCATGTTGATTGTTTGACATCAGTCCCCCTACTTCCATCCTGATGTGCAGCTCCAGCAGCTTTTCTAGCGTTTTTAGTAAAAAGGAGGTGAGGCCTATCGGTATATAATCCTTGGGACTAACATGGCTTCCAGACAACTCTGGAAGTTCTCGAATGTATAGGGATATAGCCTTTCCTCAAGCATGCCGTATATATAGCAGCAATGGGGTGATCACCTCTTTGGTCACCTGCAACATGGCTAGTAATATCCCATCCAGTCCAGGTGCTTTAATGCCTGTAAAGGAGTTTATGGCCCATTGGATTTTCTTGTGAGTTACTAGTCCTGTGGAGATGGTTTGTTCCTCTGTTGCTAGGTCATGTTGCGTTGTGGCATCAGTGACCTCTGTGCATCCTGGGAAGTATGTCTCCATTAGTGCTGTCAGGGCTTCTGCGCTGCTCTCCGACCACTGTCCATTGTTGAGCTTAAGCTGACTCTGTATGGTGGGCTGCTTGGAAAGCAGCTTCCTGAGTCTTGCCGTTTCGGGCACCTGCTCGTTGGAGCAGAAGTTCATCCACGAGCTGCGTTGTGCCTTGCGTATCTCTTTCTTGTGATTTCTGAGTAGGTTCCTGTATTCCTCGTTTATGACTTCTTCATTCGCTTGTTTGGCGAGCTTGAAGAATTCCCGGAGGTTGTTTCTTAGGAGGGAGAGGTCCCTGTTCCACCAGAGTGGCTTGTTCCTCTTTTTCGTACTTGAGGGTGGGCATGCTGCGCGGTAGCCATCTAGTAGCTCCTTGGATAGAGTTTTAAGAGACTTCTCTATGTCATCAGCCGATTTTACCGACCCGGATTCGCGAGCTTTGAGGTAACCGTCTTTCTGAACTTTTCCCAGTTTGTGTACCTGGTGTTCCTATAGACGGCTACCTTCGACGTGTGTTTAAATTCGTATTTAAACTGGATATACCTGTGATCTGAGAAGGATGGTCTTTTGAGGACCCTCCACCCAGACACCACGGCACTCCTTCCCGTTACGAGTGTAAGGTCTAGCACGTTTGATGAGGTGGGACCCACGTATGTGTAGTCCTCCCCCACGTTTGCTACTTCTATGTTAGTGGAAAGTATAAATTCTAGAAGAGACTCACCTTGGTCATTGGTATCGGGGCTGCCTCCTACATTATGGTGGGCATTAGCGTCCGTACCAATGAGTAGTTGGTAGTCCTTGGAGCCGGTTTCCTCTACCAGACTTCTTAGCTCTTCGGGTGGTGCAGGTCTGTCGTGTGCCATGTAACAGGCGGCTACCAAGAGGCGCTTCTCCTCGCTTTCCAGCATCACTACTGTTAGGTCATTTGAGCTGTAATTAGACATAAGGTGAGCGTGGATTCCCTTTCGTACAAGTACGATGGTTCTGTTCCTGCTTACCGGTGTTGTGTAGAAAGAGTTGTAGTAAGAGGACTTTAGTCCGGACACAGAGTTGCGTGACGCAATCCATGGCTCCTGGACTAGAGCTATATCGACGGGCCCTTGCTCCATGGCTATGAGGAGCTCCGCCGACGCCATTTTGCTTTTATGTAAGTTGAGCTGCAGCACACTCAGCTGCATGGGTGGCTGGCTCAACTCCGCTCGACGGGTTGACCACTATCGTCACATCACCGTCCTCTCCCTCCTCTGACTCGTCCAGCGCAAGCTTGGGTCTTTTTCTACCTCGCCTGCCTTCAGGGTGTACGCGTCTTTGTCCCCGGTGTGGCGTTTTTTCAGGCGCAGGCCATGCCCCACGCCATCTTCCCGAATCTGGGGTACAAGATTTTCTCCGCCTCCTTGTTTATTTGGAGAATCGCACACTGGCCCCCCTCATTGGGTAACGGGCTCCAGGTGTGCAGCACCTTCCAATTCTCCGTTCGAATCTCCGGGTTCTGACGCTGCAGGAGCCTCAGCGCCCTGTCTCCTTGGATCGCGATGGTGAAGAGTACCTTCGCCTTCGGTATAGACGGGAATAGCTCCCTGTCTACCACCTCCAGCTTGGCACCATCCCACATCGCGCCCAGTTGGCCGATAGTTTGCGTTAGCCACGTACGCGTTGGGTCGTCATTGCACTTGAAGATCTTAACCCCATTTAGCCACCCAGCACCATCAAAGGTGGGCATGGGAGCTGTGGGATCCTCCTCCATCCGTGCAAACAGTGCGTTAACGAGCCGCGCGTGCACCAGCTTCCATTGTGCTGCCGTCATCTTCCCGTTCTCGTCGCTACGGTCGATTAGCGCCACGGTCAAGTGTCATCTGGCCGCATCACTCGCCGTCCTTGACTTCAAGTGTTGTTTTAGTGGGATCGCCACTTTCTGTGGGGGAGCTGCGCCCTTCTGCCCGCTTTGGCACTCTCAACGGAGCGTTGCCTCTTGTTATCCTGCATCTCCTCCACCTTGTTGGCATACTTCCCGATGGATGCCCGCATTCGGGGCATCTGCGAGAAGTGTCACCTGCCCTCCTCCACCCGCTGTTCGGCCCAGGTTAGCCTGGCTTTCTCCTCCTGAGAGATGTCGGCTGGAGCCGGCTCAGGATTTTCTTGGCTGCCTTGTATTGTGAGAGAGCCTTCATCCACTCCCTGGAGCGCTTTGGCCCTTCCCTACGTGGGGAGCTGGTGCCTGGTTCCGGTGAGCGGAGAAGGCTCTCTTCCTCCGTGTTGCTGATCGAAATCACGCTCTCCAGATCCGTGTCTGCTTCGACAGCGGCATCCGTGCGGTTCAGCTTGGAGTGAGGGGGTTTGCTGGCAGTTGTTGTACAGCTGACGTGGCCTGCTCCCGCCACGTCAGAGGTGTGACCGCTGGCGACACGCCCGCCGGTGGTAGCAGTCAAGCATTCCACCGATGTTTGGACTGACATCCCAGTCCTTGTTTCATCCTTCTTGACTTCCATGTTTGGCCCGTAGGTCTATAAGTGGTTAATATTTTTCGGGGGGACCACCCCCTAGCGTTTTATGCCTGGCCGCCAGGCACCTCTAGCCATGGCCCTAACCCAGCTCTCATGACTCGAGGTCGAGAAGACGCTAGGTCATTGCCTTAGCTAGACACTGCATTGCCTCGGACGGGGCAAGCGACAATGCATTACCCTTGTTCGGGTTACCCGGCACCCTCGTGGAGGGTTCAGCTAGAGGATTTTTGCCAGCCCCGAAATGACATCAGACGATAGTCAATTGCTTAAAGTCGAATAGTTGACGGCAGTCAAGCCCACAGAGATGCGATCCACTTATTTTATAGCAATAGCGAGACAGATAAGTACAATAGGGAGATGCTATCATCGATAATAACTGCAGAATATACTTCAATAGCTTTAGACTGCATCAAAGCCGAACATCTTAACCCAGAAACCAAAAGCAAATATCTGAAGTCTGTTAAGAGTTTCAAAACTTCGAATACACAAGGTTTGTGTACTTCATTGGTTCTTAAAACCACGGCTAAATATATGATGACAGTCAATATAGATACATCAGATGGTCTTGATAACGGAGCCACTGGTGTTTTAATGCAAATAGATCTCAGCTCCTCCAATACCCCCGAACTTCTTTGGATACATTTTCTTAAGGAAAGCGTAGGAGTTAACGCACGGTCGAAACGCAGCCATAGTAACGAATCTTCATGGACCCCAATGCAGGAAACTACAAAAAGTTTTCAGTACCACCAAAACGAACAAGTTACTATTGACCGAAAACAGTTTCCGGTTGTAGCTGCAGAAGCTATAACTATTCATAAGAGTCAGGGAGCTACATACAGCAAAGTGGTCGTCCAAACTTCATCCAATATGCAAAGAGAGGCGTTGTATGTAGCTTGCAGTAGGGCCACCAGTGCGAACGGACTTTATACCGTTGTACCATTCGTTCCACCGAAACCCAAGCGGGACTCTCCTATCGCGAAGGAAATGGAGAACTTACGTTCTGCCAAATTACTTCTAACCCACTTCGATTGTTTACTCAATTTAATGCTCAAGTCTTCTATTTTGTGCTTCGTTGAGGCTTCCACTTACTCAAATGAAGCTTATATTATTCCTGGCTATTCCACTGCAGTGCGGTTAGATTGGCCTTCCGTAGCAAGCGGAAGTAGACACAACGCAAGGGCATTCTAATATTTGTTAGGAATGAACTTTTAGATCATTGTAGTAATTTTGAAAGTTGTCGATTTTATGAAAATTCCGAACACATCCGAAAGCATCTCCAGTGTTCGAGTATGCTTTGTTCAAGTACAAATCTGTAGGTTTTGTTATTATTTATAGAACGCTTGCGTACCCGTTGCCAAAGTTCAAAGCTGAATTTGAGGACTTATTTCAAAGAAATCAGCTTTTAGATAGAAATTGCTTAGTGTTAGGAGATTTTAATTTATGCCTTCATAATCTTTCAGGCTGCTGTAGGGAAATTTATGAATTCCTTTCAGACAGGAATTGTAGGTCATTGGTAGGCTTGGACTCGTCCACAACCAATTGCGATACGCATATTGACTGGGCGTTTTCAAACATTTCCGATAGCAGGGCCACCGCGCGCACCTTTGAGACTGTCTATAGTTATCATAGCGGAATTCTAGTTAATGTTAAGGAGGCAGAAGATTAGATTTGGATAGGTTTGGATAGGTCGGCGACCCGCCCACCGCACGAACCGTAAGCCCGTACGGACCGGCAGGAACCTGCGGGGGACGCGTATTCTTAATTATATTATTACTTTTAACTTTAATCTTTTATTTTGTTTAATCTCTTTTTTTCGTTTTTTTATCCGTTTTATTATTTTGTTAAGTTTATATTACGTATATTTATTTGTAATAATTTGTACGTCTTTAGGTATTCATTTTAGGATAGATCATTTTTTTACGTACTTAGGTATTCATTTTAGTATAGATTTTTTTTTTGAAGGATTGGAATCCTATTTTTAATTTTTTGGGGAATATGGAGCTTAAAAATGCTTTTAAAAGCAGCTCAAGTCGACTCGTAGGTCCCCAAGATTATATTTTGGCTAGAGTGACCCCATTGCATCGCGATGGCCTCCCCGTGGAGTTCCCTGGGTACCAATTTAATGTATTTAATGTATTAAATTGGTAGCTAATTCGAGCGGCGTTTACGTATCAAATATGTATATTATGTAAGTTACATACAAGTAAATCACAAGCTCATACTTATACACTTATACCAACTGAGTACCGGGTATAAAGTAGAGCCGCAGCCATAGCCGCGGCTCACAACGTTCCTTCTCATTCAAATCTAAAGTCGTGATGAACCGTGCATTCTTGAGGCGTTCGAGAATATGGTTTATCCTGGGTAACGGGTAAGCATCCGGAATAGAACGTTCGATCAACTGCCGGAAGTCCACGCACATACGCCACTGTCCGTTTTTCTTGCGGACAAGAACGATCGGGGCGCTGTGATGGCTTCGTGATGGTTCAATTAGGCCTTCTGCTAGCAGTTCGTCGACCTGTTTGTCAATAATACGCATTATGGCTGGGTTTTTCGGATAATACCGTTGCTTTATTGGGCGACTATCTCTCATAACAATGGTGTGTTCTTTTAGATCTGTCGTTCCCTGGAGATTCTCGAATTTGGGTAACTCTTCGTCTAGGAACGCGCGGATGTGGTGTGCAATGTCATGGGGCCAGGGCTGTATGCCTAATACCGGGTCGTCTCCCATGGAATCATCCATTTCGGGGCCGGTGGTCTGATCGGGGTACTCTGGGAGGGTGGTTGTGTTGAAGGGACTTGAGGGGTCTGAGCTAGCGGGGTATTCGGCGATATTGGCGATAACCGGCGTATTGTTGGCCGTGATGGCCGGGTAGTTCAGGCTCGGATCTCGTCGAAACTCCAACTCTATGGGCGTCACTAGTCCGCTGGCATCCGTGTCTCCTGGCTCGGTGGTGTTTTTCAAGTCGGGGATCCCTGTTGGCGTAGTGGCCCTCGTGATCTCCGCTCTGTTGAGGATCTAACGCGCGTAGTCTCTGCTGTCGTCCACGAACTCGTGCTCCAGGCGATCCTCGTAACCGTGTTCTCTGTGGGCGTTCTGATGGTCGTGATCTCAGTGGATATTCGCGTACTCATGTTTCTTGTAGGCGTCCGTACGCTCGTAGTCTCGGTTAATCTTCTTGTGGCTGTCTTCTCCGTTGGTCTCTTGTTCCTGTTCTTGGTAGGTGATGCCGTGGCCGTGGTAGTTGTTGTGTGTTTCAAATTCTCGTTCCGGGGTCCGTGGATTGGTACATGGCTGGTGGTGCACTTTGGTTCCTCGGCGTTAATGCAGTGACCTCGTAGATGTAGACGCGTAGTGCCGAATTGAATCGTGGTTGCTATGGACACCACGGACAAGAATGGATTTTAGGATTTTTACCAAAATGACTAATAATTCAACAATTAACATTTTGTAATCAATATTTTACATTAACAGTAATAATAATATCAACGTTTTTTACTTTATTTTTCTATTTCCGAATTTGTTATTCAGAATTTATGTTAAATTATTACAAAAAAAAAAGAACAGTTAGTACTCAATTTAATAATATAAATACAAATTTATATTAAATTTTGACTTTTTTTTCAATTTTTGGGGGTATTTTTAATTTCTTTATTCTTTTTTATATTTTACGGCTTTAAGTTAATAAAACTAATAGCCTTCAAAGCTGTAAATATAGGAATTCCTTTAAGCCTTAGTAAATTTTTACACCTTCAAAATTGCAGTTTGATGTCTTTATTGACTATAAGACCTCATTGATGAAGAAGAATAATTCTTATAAATAGATTTACAATCTATCGCCTAAACTTCAGCCAATTATTCGCGACAATGATTATTTTCTACAAATCATAAAGATATTGGAACAATACATTTTATTTTTGGAGCATGAGCCGGTATAGTCGGAACATCTTTAAGAATTTTAATTCGAGCTGAACTAGGACATCCAGGAGATGATCAAATTTATAATGTAAATGTTACAGCTTATGCATTTATTATGATTTTTTTTATAGTTATACCTATTATAATTGGAGGATTTGGTAATTGATTAGCTCCTTTAATGTTAGGAGCTCCTGATATGGCTTTCCCATGAATAAATTATATAATTATTACTTCCCTTTCTCTTTCTCTTTTATTAGTAAGAAGAATAGTTGAAAATGGAGCTGGAACTGGTTGAACAGTTTACCCACCTCTATCTTCAGGGATTGCTCATGGTGGAGCATCTGTAGACTTTTGCAATTTTTTCACTTCACTTAGCAGGAATTTTTTCAATTTAAGGCTGGTATCCAGCACCGCGAAATTTTACTGAAAGCAAACTGCTCATTATTTCGGATATGTTGAAAATTAAACTAAAATTAAAAAAAGGAATGAAATTAATTCTGACGATGAAGTGATTGTGTTGCTAGCGGCACATATGGTTATAAGACGAAGTACAGCACAGTTGGAGGTGCCAAAATGGCAAAATGATCAAAATGCTCATTTTCCGTGATCCGCTAAAGACATGATATTGCCTTAACTGCTTTTATTAAAGCAATCCTCTCCTCACTTTAAACATTTGCATATCTCTTTTTGGTTTTGCGCACAAATTTTACCCCCACCTTTCACTTTGACTTCAGTAAAAATAGGCACATATATTTTACTGGCACCCCTATCAGCTGTTCTCACAGTCCACATTCATGTGAATATCGATACTATCGATACAAATTCGTGGATCCCGTTTACGTTGCTGGATACTGACTCCAGGAAAACACAAACGAAAAATTACTGGCCCCGTTTTTTTTATATGAAGTTTGGCAGTAATTTTTAGTTTCCGCGAGTGCTGGATACCCAGCTTTAGGAGCAGTAAATTTTATTACTACCGTAATTAATATACGATCATCAGGAATTACTTTAGACCGAATACCTTTATTTGTATGATCAGTAGTAATTAAAGCTTTATAACTTTAATTATCTTTACCAGTATTAGCAGGAGCGATTACTATATTATTAACTGACCGAAATTTAAATACTTTCTTTTTTGACCCAGCTGGAGGAGGAGACCCTATTTTATACCAACATCTATTTTGATTTTTTGGACACCCAGATGTTTATATTTTAATTTTACCAGGATTTGGAATAATTTCTCATATTATTAGACAAGAATCAGGTAAAAAGGAAACTTTCGAATCATTAGGTATAATTTATGCTATACTTGCTATTTTATTATTAGGATTTATTGTATGAGCTCATCATATATTCACAGTAGGAATAGATGTAGATACAAGAGCTTATTTTACCTCAGCAACTATAATTATTGCTGTACCAACTGGAATTAAAATTCTGCTATTTTATGAGCATTAGGATTTGTATTTTTATTTACAGTAGGTGGATTAACTGGAGTAGTTTTAGCAAATTCATCTGTTGATATTAATCTTCATGATTCATATTATGTAGTTGCTCATTTTCACTTTTATTATTATTAAAAATTATTAAAAAGTCAATTTGTAATTATATTTATTGGAGTAAATTTTACATTTTTCCCTCAACATTTTTTAGGATTAGCTGGATTACCACGACATTATTCAGATTACCCTGATGCTTATAGGCTTTTTACACTTGGCGCTTTACATATCGATATCGGAGAAGACTCAGAGAAGCAGGTTTGCCGTTTACACTACAGCGTCTTTGCGTCTTTGCGTCTTGGGAAGAGGAAGAAAAATTTGTAAACAAAAGAAATAATGTCTGAAAATCAACAAAATATGTCAGAAAAAGAGCTAATTCTTTTATCTGCGGTGGCGCAAAATGAAGTGAATCTGCTAAAGTGCATAGAAGTGTCTGGGCTATCCTCAGAAAAGTTGCAATTCGTCTTGCAACTGCAACGTCCTCCTAGCGTTTGGACCCGTGTAGGTAAAGAGCAGACAATGTTCTCTCTTTTTAATTAAATAATGTATTCTTCATTGCAATAGCCACGATATGGTTCTTTTTGGGAGGAAGATGTTGTGGAGAACTCCGATGCCTTTTTTAAGGAAAATTTCTGCATGAAAAGGAGTACTTCAACATTCTCGTTGGACTGTTGCCCAATCTCAAAAAGAAAAAACTTCTTTTCGACTGACAATCCCTCTGGAGAGTCTATTTGGGAGTCTACACGGGAGTCTATTTTTGTCTGCCTCATATTACTGCAGTTTTGTCGCGAGGTAGTTGCTCAACTCGCTGACAAGTATCTGCAAGCAGACTTTCTTACCCTGAAAAGATCACGGAAACAGTAAAAGGATTCAAAGACATGGGATTTTCAACATTCTCGTTGGACTGTTGCCCAATCTCAAAAAGAAAAAACTTATTTTCGACTGACAATCCCTCTGGAGAGTCTATTTGGGAGTCTACACGGGAGTCTATTTTTGTCTGCCTCATATTACTGCAGTTTTGTCGCGAGGTAGTTGCTCAACTCGCTGACAAGTATCTGCAAGCAGACTTTCTTACCCTGAAAAGATCACGGAAACAGTAAAAGGATTCAAAGACATGGGATTTGCAGCAAAAAATTTGAAATCAACTATATTGTTGAAATGCTTTTTTTAATAATAAATTTAGTTTAAACAATTTGTTCTAACTATTTTATGAATTTTTGACCCTTTTTACTCAGTTATGCGCACAAAAATACCACTGAAATACCAAAACGAAGTTGCGTCGGAAAACGACGCAACTTTTTGCCAGCTGCCAACGATTTAGACGGCTAGCGTTGAGATGTGTGATGTCCGGTTCTGGAAACGTAGTGAAGCTCGAGCCTTTTAGAAAGTGAGCTGGAGTAAGCACATCTAGACTGTCAGGGTCTTCTGAAATTGGATAAAGTGGTCGAGAGTTAAGAATGGCAGAAATCTCATATACGAGAGTGCGAAGCTCTTCAAGAGTCAGCACTGTTGCGCCAACGACTCGATAGAAGTGGTGTTTTGCCGCCTCCCATAGCCCGCCAAAGTGAGGAGAACGAGGAGGGATAAATTTCCAGTCGATTCCATCGTTTAGGCAAGATGAAGCGATGACGGAGACGGTTGGCTCGCTGTTGAAAAGCTCCTTGAGCTCCAGTAGCTCATTTCTTGCACCCACGAAATTGGTTGCGTTATCCGTCCACAAGGTCCGCGGCTTGCCCCTTAGGCTGATGAAGCGTCTTAACGCTGCGATGAATGAGGCTGTAGTTAGATCCTTGACGACCTCCAAATGCGTGGCCTTTGTTGAAAAACAAACAAATATTGCAATGTAGCATTTGCAGGGTGGCCTGTTTCGAACATCAGCCTTATGATAGAAAGGCCCACAAAAATCGATTCCAGTCGTGTGGAATGCGGGGTTCGGTCGGACGCGATCCGTTGGCAAGTCTCCCATCACGTGCTCAGCCAAGCTTGGCTTTGCCCGAAAGCACCGTACGCATTTGCTAGTGACGCTTGCAACTAGTTTTCGCCCTCCAACGGGCCAATATTTTTGACGAAGCGATGCAAGTAAAGCCTGTGGACCAGCATGCAAAAACCTTTCATGATAGAAAGTTATAATTGCCTTCGTAACCGGATGACCCTTTGGCAGCAATATTGGATGCTTTGCATCGTAAACCATATTTGAATTTTGTAGCCTTCCGCCTACACGGAGCAGTCCGTCACCACCGAGCATCGGGCGCAATGAAAGCAACTTGCTCTTGGCAGGAAGTGCCCTGTTGGCTTTGAGTGCAGCGAGCTCCTCCGAGAAATTAACTTGCTGGATACTCTTTATCAAAAGACGAGTACCGCCGGTAAGGTCCTGCACAGTGAGCATGGCACCAGACCGAACGTACTCCTTGCTTCGAAGGGAGATAAAACGATAAATATATCCAAAGACACGTTGTAGCTTGCCAAACGAGTTTGTGTACTTGCTGTCACATGAGAGGTCCTTTACACATGATCCAACCAATGCATTCTGTCGGCGCTCCGGTAGGTCTACAATTTGTGGAGCTTGGGTAGGCCATTCTGAGGAATCCGATAAAAGGTATGATGGTCCATTTAGCCACAATTCCAAATCCAAGAGCTCCTCTGGAGAGCATCCCCTCGACACGACATCTGCTGGGTTAAGATCCGTTGGAACGTGATGCCACTTCATTTCCTTGGTCAATTCCTGGATCTGCGCAATTCTGTTGGAGACAAAAACGTTAAAGTTTGATGGGGCCTCACGTATCCAAGACAACACAATAGTTGAATCTGACCAACAATGGATATCACAGGAAGATGCGAGATTTTGCTTAATGCTTGCGACGAGCTCAGCCAAGAGCAACGCCGCGGACAATTCCAGCTTGGGTATGGTTAGTGTTTTTAAGGGCGCTACCTTAGACTTTGAGCAAAGCAAGCGAGATGCTACATTCTCATGGATATTCGATCTTATGTAAACGCAAGCTCCATATGCGGCCATGCTAGCATCACAGAACGCGTGCAATTGGATGGATGAGTTTTGCAGCATGACATAACGAGGAAACTGAAAATTTTGCACGATGCGTAATTGCGACATCAAGTCCGTCCACACTGCCGACAGAGGCTCAGGCAGAGCATCATCCCATCCTAAGTCCACCTTCCACAAACTCTGCAAGAATATTTTGGCCTTGGCAAGAATAGGTGCTATCAAACCGAGCGGATCATAAAATCTGGCTATAGAAGACAGGACAGTACGCTTGGTGGGTGGGCCTTCTGGCATGATCTTCGAAAAATTGAACAGTAGGTTATCCGAGTTGGGATCCCATACGAGTCCCAAGGCCTTCGCTATGTCTGTTCCATCATGGAACTTAAGCAGCTTTTCCCTGTCCTCCGCAGGCTCCTCTTCAAGCACTCCAGGCTCATTGGAGCACCATTTGCGTATAGGAAATTGTCCTCTTTGCAGGAGCCCTTTTACTTGACGACGGATCACATTAACTTCCTCAATGGTGTCCCCGCCGGATATGAGATCGTCTACGTAGAAATCCCTTCTCACGACTGGGGCTCCTATAGGAAATGATGCCTCCTCATCGTACGATAGTTGGTGCATGGCACGAATTGCCAAAAAAGCAGCGGGCTTTGTTCCATACGTAACGGTCTCTAGCTTGTAAATCTGGATTTCATCAGTAGGCCTTTCGCGCCACAGAATGCACTGCAAATATTCATCCGGGTGTGAAATCCGTACACAGCGATACATCTTGCAGATGTCTCCACAAAGTGCAATCCTGAAGAACCTAAACCGAAGCAGTATGTTAAATATTTTTGGCTGAATCGTTGGGCCAGCCAGCAATAAGTCATTGAGGGAGCGCCCAGATGTGGTCTTTGCAGATCCATCAAAAACAACACGTAGTTTCGTACTGCTGCTGTCGAGTTTTTGCACGCAATGATGCGGCAAGAAAAACTGTGGCAACTTTATGGTTCTGGAAGCCAATGACATGTGCCCTAAATCCAGATATTCTTGAAGGAACGCGCTATATTGAGCCTTCAGCGGGAGGTTTTTTGACAGCCTTTTCTCCAGACCTTTGAAACGACGAAGAGCGAGACAGAATGAGTCGCCAAGGGCCTCAAACCCAGCAGTAGCTAAGAGTCGAACGGAAAATTGACCATTTTCCAAACGAGAGGAGTTTTCCTTGAATAAACGCTCACAAAGTAGGTCCTCACTCGATGCAGCTGCCTCTGATGAGTAACAATTTTCAAGCTCCCAAAAACGCTTTACAGCATCCGACAAAAAATCCTCGTCTTCCTTTGGTGCGTGGGTTCCTGTTGCCGTTGCCAGAGTAACTCGATTGTTAGTGGTGCGAGCCATCCCTCCAGAGACAATCCAACCAAGTTTGGTGTTCTGGAGCGATGGCAGCGTATCAGCCAAATGCAGTTGCCCAGCACTGAGCAAATCAAAAAATATACCAGCACCTAACAGCATATCGATTCGCTGAGATCTAAAAAACCAAGGGTCAGCTAAATTTATATCCTTCGGTACGTCCCATTCTGCAGCATTAATATCGTAGTGCGGCTGATAGTCAGTGATGACCCTAGTTACGACCGCCGTGAATGAGGAACTGTAGCTGCCATACTGAGACTGCATGACGACTTCCACAGCCTTATTCGAACTAAGAGACGATTCTCCAATGCCAGATATCGAAATGGGCGAGTGCCGATGTTTTAGCTGCAAATGACCAGCCAAACGAGACGTAATAAAATTGAGCTGCGATGCGGAATCCAATATTGCCCGACATGGGACGAGCGTTCCAACACGATTTTTAACCAAAACGATGGCTGTAGCTAGCAACACGTAGTCATTCGAGATATTGGGAATAGGTGGAGGGTACGGTGGAGAGGCTGAGCATGACACTAACGCTGATGATTGCGATGGCGGGAGGTTCACGTCTGCAGCAATGACTGCGGATGGAACCGGGCTTTGAGCCTTGTGGAGCAACGTATGATGTTTCATACGACACTGCTTGCAACTTCCAGATTTACACTGCTGCAAGCCGTGACCCTTGCGCAAACAATTGAGGCAGAGATGCATTCTCTTTGCTTCCTTATAGCGCAGAGTAGGGGACAAATTAAGGAACGTGCCGCAATTGGTTATGATGTGGTCCCTTCCGCCGCAAAATCTACATCCAGAAATAGTTTCATTATTAGGAGAAGCAATGAGTACATTCTGACTACGCTTGTGCTGTTTTTCTCCCACCTGATGGCTTGGTGTTTCGATTACCAAGTCATTTTCCTGGTTCTCCATCATCCGGCATCGCTTCTCCAGAAACGAAGCAAGGGATTTCCATGTCAACAGCTTGTGGGACGGCAAGTCTTCTTCCCATTTTTCCCGGGTCCTGGTGTCCAGCCTATGCGTCACAATGTGAATGAGAAATCCATCCAAAATTTCCTCAGTTGATGCCAAAGTCCGAATCGCTCGCAGGTGAGCATTTATCTTGTCGCTGAGTTGCCGAAGACTCCTCGCAGATCCCATCTCAACACCTTGCAACCCAAATATCGCCTTTACGTGTGCCTGAAAATGATGGTATTTATTGTCAAAACGATTAGTGAGCAGTTCTAATGCAATCCCATAGTTCAAATCAGACAGTTCGATTGAACGTATGGTTTCTAGTGCTACGCCGTCTAGGCTAGCACGAAGATACTGAAACTTTTCCAAGCTACTTAGCTCTTGCTCGCTGTCCACCACCGTCTTAAACATCGCGATGAAGTTTGGCCAGTCTGCGTAAGCCCCTCCAAAACGAGCCAATTCTATGTGCGGCAGCCTCGACCTCCGAGTTGATGTGCTGAGCGAACCTTCTCCAGCGAATTGATGAGGCAAGCTGGTTGAGTTCGCGCTTATCACCTTCTGCTGTGCTGCTAGCTCGCGATTTAGTTTCGCATCGATCTGCAGGAAAACTTTCGCGAACTCGGACCGCGCGTCACCGTCGAGCACCGTGAGATCGAGCCTTTCCAAGTTGCTCTGTGCAGCATTGAACTCGGAGCACATTACTTCGTGATGCTTTAATCGCGCACGCAGGTCAGCTTCGTCCAACTGAAGGATGGACTCCTACACTCCTCCGATATTTTGCACAAACAGCTTGACCGAATAATAAATTGCCCGAACGATATCGACAATTTAGATTATTAAATCGCGGTACAGGCTCCAGATCACGTCGGGGTCACCAAAATGTTAGAGGTAGATATCGAATATATCACCCTGTATTCCAATATTTAAATTAATAAGGCACTAGTTTCGGTTTGCTACAAATCATCAAGTAATGCTTTATTGTTTGCTTGGTGATCGGAGCTGCACTGAACTTCTTCATCATCGCGGCCCCGCTGCAGCGGCCGAAAGCTCTGATCTCAAGAAAGAGCGCAAGCAGATAAACTTAGAGTGCGAGCTTTAGCGGGGAGAGCGCTTATGGAGGCAGATTACATAAAAGGCAAAACAAACAAACAATTGTGCTCGATGGCATTTACTTTAACTTAATTTACGTCGTTCTGCTCCGAACATGAATAATAAAACATAATAATTATGCCATTTTAAAATATGTCTAGCTTAAAAAAAAGTATATTAATAAATTAAAATAATAAGAATTCATTAATTCAACAGATAAGGAATGATTAATAATAAATTAAAATAAAATATGTAAGTTAATTTAAGAAAATTAATATAATATAATTAATGTAAATTAATATTACTTGTAGCTCTAGAATTAAATAAAAATAAAAATACATAGTCAAAGGCATTTCCATTTTCAGTCTATGGTTCATTCATCATTTTTTTTTGTCTTTTCATTCTGAAATATTAATTATATTAATTTGGAAGTATTAAAAAAAAAAACACTACTGCAAACATTTATTCCTCGACAAACCTTACCATTCCTCCAATTCCCAAATGCTAGCCGCAAAAACCATTACGTTCTTCCACAATTGAATTGATAAAAAAAGAACCCCCTGCCCTGCCTTAATGAAGACAAATCCAGATTTAGTTACTTCCATTTCATTCTATTCCAATATTCCACCTCAACATGTCGATATAGCCGCCGCGGACTAAGCTGCTGCTGTCCGAACGACAAACCAACCGCCGCGGCGTACAGAAGATAAACCCCTCACCTCTCTTACCCCTCTCACCCCTCTAACCCCACTCTCACCCAGAAGGCTGGGGGACCGAACCGGACCTGGACCTGGACCCACAACCAAACATTTTGTTTGGGCAAAAATTTTGTGTGATTTCCCCACGGAAATTGATGATGGTGTTTGCGGAGTCGCAAACGTGTTGGAGGAGTTAAGCGGAGAGCGAGCAGACGAGCAGGCGATGGGCGATGGTCGAAGGACGAGAGGGCCCACCTACAGTGAATTTGTCATTTCCAGTTCTAAACGTGCGGACAAACAGTCGATCCGGCCGGCTGTGTTTGTGTGTGTGGACTGTGGACTGTGGACTATCGTCTGTAGGAGTCTCTGCCCAGAGAAAGCCAAGCCTGCTCAATGAACGCTAGGAACATGCAAAGGAATTGTTGGAAGATTTTTAAAAAGATTTATTAGTTGTGTAACGAACCCCAAGGCGCCGTTACAGTTCACCACGCCGCACCGGCAATGGAGGAGTAATAAGCTTAAGATTAAGAATTACCTTTGTATAAAAATAAGCCATGTTATACAATACACGAAAACTCTCCGAACCACCCACTTTTCTTCCACCGCACTCGTGCCGTTCGGCCACGTGACTACCCCTCCTACACTTATCCATAACTCCCCTACCTCTACCTCAATTGTGTCCCAAAAACTTTCCCCTCCCACTAAGGTTCGATGCGACGGTTTTCTTTTCGACAAAAGAAATTGACCATCGGTGCATCGTCAGCACATATCCCCCCACCCATAAGTTTAAGTTAGCTAGTTCGATCCGCGGATGCTAGGTTTCGAGCGTGCTAGCGAAAGAAGTGCAAGACACTTACTCGGGAACCCGGCCGCGAGACAGACGTTGCTCCGCGCAGCAACTTACGATAAATTACTATACGCCGTACGTTAAGCCAAACAAAGTAAAAAGAGATATCCAATAAACGAACATTTAACCAAAATAAACCCACCGAGTAAGTCTATTTATCGGGTGGGAACTACGACATCAATTCGCAACCGAGAATATCGCGGTACGGGCCCAATCCAATTCTCAAATTACTCTTGATCCTCTGATAGGTCCCACGAGTGTGACAACGCCTCGTACCTCTTATCCTTCTCGACTCCACGAGTGTGACAACGCCTCGTATGCCTTATCCTTCTCGACCCCACGAGTGTGACAACGCCTCGTGCCCTTCACTATCTTCTCGATCCAAATCATACGGGCACGGTTACGCCTCATTCTCCTCCACTCTTGTTTCTAGCCTAGTTAGGGCCGACCCCGTTTCCTGTAGAGGTTCCTGCAAACTACAAATTTCTTGTAGTAGGATCCTGGAGAAGACTGAGCTTACCTCAGCCTGAAATAGGAGCTTTACAGTTGGAAAGATACAATTTAGATGCAGAAATATTGCCTATAATTATTCAAAATATACCCCAAAAAATAGATCAATTAGTGTATGTTTTGTGTATGTTCGTGGAGTGAAGAATGTGGATATATACAATTGAGTTTTAGAAATTGTAATAATAATTATTCGAAATATTTCCCCAAAAAATATCTCAAAAATCTAGCCCATCCGCAGGACATTGTCTCATTCGTTCGTACTGTTTGCACGGATGGCAGCAGCCATAACAATGAGTAGGAGAGCCAAGCATTCGGACTGGCAGAGGCACTGGCCCAGGCACAAAGACACCAAACACCAAGCGCCAGGCACAAGAGCACAAGAGCACAGTGCGTGTCGCTTTAACAAACCGGAAGTTATATGCGATGTAATGAAAAACGAGAGGGAACGTTGTGAGCCGCGGCAAAGGCCGCCGCTCTACCTTATACCCGGTACTCAGTCAGTATATATATACATACATATATGAGCCTACGATTTATGAAATTTATTATATGTTCTCAAAAGGGAAGAAAATAATATTTAAATTAAAAAAATGAATTTTTTGGAATTTTTATACATGTTTCCATTTTTGTTTACATATGCTTTGTATATCTGCGCCTACATTTCTACATGACATGTATAACTACATATTTGAGACGTACAAGTGTTTAGGTCAGAGCGAGAGAGGGAGGGGGCATGAGTCACCGCTTGGCAGGCGTTGCGTAGCCACTGAAATTTAATTTGTTTCTTCTGGCCATAATATTGATCCGACCTGATCAATATTCGGCAATCTGGTAGATATGGTAATTTCCCCTGATTCTACGTTTTTGGTTTTCATTTATCTTAAAAATTGTGGATTCCACAGATTTTCGTCCTTTGTGGGAGCGGAAAGGGGCGTGTCAAAATTTTGAAATACACTTGTGCTGGTTCGGTATCACAGGAGCTTGGATAGAAAGTTTGGTTGCTCTAGGTCTGATAGTCTCTGAGAACTAGGCGTCAAAAAATTCGAATGGGCAAAGCGGATGGGGTCGCGTGTGAGAGAGAGCGAGAGGGAACGATGACTTTCGAAATGGTTTTCTTCATTGTAGCTATAATAATGATCCGATCTGATCCAGATTCAACACTCTGATAGAAATGGTCATTCTCTATGATTCTGCGTTTTTAGTTTTCTCGTATCTTCAACATTGTGCATGCCACAGACTTTCGTCCTTTGTGCGGGCGGAAAGGGGCGGGGCGAAATTTTGCAACACATTTGGAGTAGTGTGATCACACAGGAGACTGGATACAAAATTTGGTTGCTCTAGCTTTAATAGTCTCTGAGATATAGGCGCTAATGAAGACGGACGGACGGACAGACGGACAGACGGACAGACAGACATGGCTATATCGACTCGGCTATTGATGCTGATCAAGAATATATATACTTTATGGGGTCGGAAACGCTTCCTTCTGTGCGTTACACACAACCGTTATCCCCACAAATCTAATATACCCTTTTACTCTTCGAGTACCGGGTATAACAACAGAGCGGAAGTAGCAATGGGGGGTTGTACCCGACCCCACAACAGTACAAATAGGATGACGAGGGTCCACGATAGGACCCTGTCCAGAATCACGGGGCCAGAGATCTGTGCGTTTGTGCGGCGACAGCGACAGTGGCTGGTCGGCTGGTGGCTTTAACGCTGCTGCCGCTATCCAGCTGACTGCCACTGCTAGCTTCAGCTGCAAGTTTTGTATCCAGTCTCCTGTGTGATCACACTACTCCAAATGTATTTCAAAATTTCACCACGCCCCTTTCCGCTCACACAAAGAACGAAAGTCTGTGGCGTACACAATGTTGAAGATACGAGAAAACTAAAAACGCAGAGTCATAGAGAATGCCCATTTCTATCAGAGTGTTGAATCTGGATCAGATCGCATCATTATTATAGCTACAATGAAGAAAACCATTTCGAAAGTCATCATTCCCTCTCGCTCTCTCTCACACGCGACCCCATCTGCTTTGCTTATTTGTATAAATGAGCGCCTAGTTCTCAGAGACTATAAGAGCTAGAGCAACCAAACTTTCTATCCAAGCTCCTGTGATACCGAACCAGCACAAGTTTGTTTTAAAATTTTGCCACGCCCTCTTCCGCCCCCACAAAAGACGAAAATCTGTGGAATCCACAATTTTGAAGATACGAGAAAACCAAAAACGCAGATTCATGGAAAATGACCATAACTACCAGATTGCCGAATCTGGATCAAATCGGATCAATATTATGGCCAGAAGAAACAAATTAAATTTCAGTGGCTACGCAACGCCTGCCAAGCGCTGACTCATGCCCCCTCCATCTCTCTCTCTGTCCTAAACACTTGTACGTCTCAAATATGTAGTTATACATGTCATGTAGAAATGTAGGCGCAGATATACAAAGCATACATATGTAAACAAAAATGGAAACATGTATAAAAATTCCAAAAAAATCATTTTTTTAATTTAAATATTATTTTCGTCAATTTTGAGAACATATAATAAATTTCATAAATCGTAGGCTCATATATGTATGTATATATATACTGATTGAGTACCGGGTATAAGGTAGAGCCGCGGCCTTTGCCGCGGCTCACAACGTTCCCTCTCGTTTAGTATGCCATTTCGCAATTTTCATATATATTGTGTCCGTATCTCTCTCTCTCTGTCTGTCCTCCCTGCACGAGTATTGCTCTCTCTCTGTATCTCTGAGATGTATCTCTAAATCTATTTATTGGTAAGTGCTTTTCCAAGTTGGTTTGCTCTGTTTAATGAACTGAACATTGACGAAATTATATTTTGCCAAACAAGCAAGCAGCAGCAGCAGGGAGAAGACACATCATTCAGATACACATATGACACACAGAGTTTTCTTATTTTCAAGTGCGGTCGTGTTTCGCTGAGAGCTCCGTTTGGCCACGAAAGAAACCCGTTTAAACACCTGGAAAACTGAAGAAGAAGCAAGTCAGAGCAGTGCACTGCTGCGGCGGTACATACATACATACATACATACCTAATACATAAACTTTTGATGACTTTTTGAAAGTTTTATGTTACGCAAATTATACGGTGGAAGCTCAGGACCAGAACCAGAAACACAACCAGAATCTGGACCAGAAGCAGGACCAGGAGCAGTCCTACTTATTACCCACAATAACAAACAACATTCGACAGAGCTGCAATAAAAGATATAAACCGAAATCTCTCTTCATCCCACATCATAACTTGAGGAGAGTCCTCTGACCCTCCTTCAGGACAAGTGAGTGCAACAAATGAGTCAAAATTGTGGCTAATTGGGCGACAGTTTCAAGAGGGTGGACTGTGGACTGGACTCTGCTCGACTGCAACTAATGGTCCAATGTTGGTGGGGGCGGGGACGCGTCGTCTGGGCGTTAACTGAGGATCAACTAAACTTTTGACTTAAAGGCACATTTCTTAAGAGACTTGGCAAAGTTTTTATGGTAGATTGCTCAACGGTTTTGCAGATTAAAGTATCTACTGGCTAACAGAGCTTATAAAATGGGGGAATCCAATGGAAAAATGTGTGAAAATTAGTGAATTTGCTTGACAAGTTGAAGCACCTAAATTAATAACATAATAATAATATAATCTAATAATAATTATAATATAATTTTATATTAATTAAAATCATTAAAATCATGACTTTCAATAATAAAAAATTAAAATAAAATAAATATGATAAAAAAAAAGTTTTTGTAGATAATACTCAAAGTGAACAATAAAAAATAATAATTATGAAATTTTAAAATATATCTTGTTTAAAAAAATTAGAATAATTAATTAAAATAATAAAAATTAATTAAGGATAAGGAATGATTAATAATAAATTAAAATAAAATATGTAAGTTAATTTAAGAAAATGAATATAAGATAATTAATATAATATAATTAATAATATAATATAATTAATGTAAAAAATTAGTTTAAAAAACTAAAAGTGAATAATAAAACATAATAATTATGCAATTTTAAAATATGTCTAGCTTAAAAAAAATTATATTAATAAATTAAAATTATAAGAATTAATTAATTCAACAGATAAGGAATGATTAATAATAAATTAAAATAACTCATCCAGCGGACCTTCTGGGTACCCGTGTTTACGCCAGCGTCGCCCATTGTGCCGAGGCAAGCGCCGGACGACACCCTGGGCGCCCACCAGGCCGCACCCTACTGTAAGGATAGACAAAAGAGGGGAGGAAAAGAAGGTGCACAGGGACGCCAGTCAGCGTCTGCGAAAGGCCGAGACAGTCGTCGGACGGCGCTTTCGGGGCCTGTGTGCCCGCTACTCACTACAAAAAGGGGAAGTGGAAAAGGGGGGAAGGGGGAGGAACATGCGGGGACGCCAATCAGCGTCAGCGGAAGGTCGAGGCAATCGCCGGACGGCACTTCCGAGCACCCACAACACCAGGGAACATTAGGAGAGGGGAAGAAGCAAATAGGAGAGATAATAATTAAACCGACTATACCCCCTATCTCCCCCGGGCCCGCAAAACGGACGCGAACAAACATTAAAGGGTATATTGCATCTTTTCTTTATTCATATACTCTTATTGGCCCTGCCCACCGCACCGCACAGCGATCCCATGCTCCCGCCGGGAGACCCGCTTACCCCAGCTCCTTCAACCTGTCTCTACGCCTGCGTCTTCACTCTGCCCTGGTGATGCTGCCCTCCGGGAGTCGTGCTTCTCGATCCGCTCAAGAATTGGCGCTTCGTATTGGCTCTCGTCAGCTTCACTGCTTTCTTTTCCCACTCGCGTTTTCTTAACGTCTTCGGCACAAAAATGTTTCTCGCTCGCGTAGGTGCGTCCGCTTTTGCCTCCTCGCCTTTTTTTCTTCTCGTCGTCACCAGCCCCCACGGTCGAGCTCGCGCTGCTCATCCTCTGCCGTTGACCCTCCGCTCTCTCCAGCTCGGTGTTCGGCCTCCTCGCTCATCGGGATAACGGCGTTTTCTGCCTCTCCGCTGGTGGACGTTGGTTGTGTAGTTGGGCTGCTGGGCTCTCCCGGTCGTCGGTGCGCGTGCGCGGCTGTGCTCTCCCGGTCGTGACCCGAGCGTGCGGCTGTGGTCTCCCGGTTGTCGGTGCGCATGCGCGGCTACGCTCTCCCGGTCGTGACCCGAGCGTGTGGCTGTGCTCTCCAGGTCGTCGGCGCGAGTGCGGGCGGCTGCGCTCTCCCGGTCGTTGGTATGCGCTGGCGGCTGCACTCTCCCGGTCGTTGGTATGCGCTGGCGGCTGCGCTCTCCCGGCCGTTGACGTGCGTGGGAGGCTGCACTCTCCCGGTCGTTGGTATGCGCGGGCGGCTGGGCTCTCCTGGTCGTTGGTTTCCGTTGGCTAGGGATGGGCTTTCCCGATCGTGTTCGTGACTGTGGCGAAATTATCCTATCGGTGCTAAAAACTTCATTATATTCCCGCTTAACCTAAATAAGTAGATTTCATGGTACCGTCGCTTAATCTAAATAAAAATAATCCATAACATCGCCTGCAGCCTCCATGGCCTCCCTGACTACTTCGTATAAATGACAATATGTGGGGGAGCGTACGCTCCTTCACATACTTGTAGCTCTAGAATTAAATAAAAATAAAAATACATAGTCAAAGGTTCATTCAT